>JAZKJV010007016.1:0-92206 GCA_037367405.1 Ottelia alismoides | reverse complement strand
TCTGTCGTTCCTGGGCCTCGGCGTGCAGGAGCCGATGACGAGCTGGGGGCGTGCTGATCTCCGACGGTGCGCGCAACATCCAGGGCGCGGCCTACATGTTGGTGTTCCCGGCGATCTTCCTCGTGACCACGCTTTTCGCGCTGAACTTCATCGGCGACGGCCTGCGCGACGCGCTCGATCCGAAGGACCGGTGACGATGGATGAACCGTCGCTCCTCTCGCTGAGGGATGTGCGCGTCCGCTTCCGCACCAACGACGGAATCGTCGAGGCGGTGAAGGGCATCTCCCTCGACATCCGCCGCAACGAGGTGCTTGCGATCGTGGGCGAGTCGGGCTCCGGCAAGAGCCAGACCATGATGGCGCTGATGGGCCTGCTCGCCACCAACGGCGAGGCCACGGGAGCCGTCACCTTCGATGGCGCCGCCGGCGCGGATCTCTCGACAGCGCCGCTGAGGCGCTATCGCGGAAATGCGATCACCATGATCTTCCAGGAGCCGATGACGTCGCTCGATCCGCTCTACCGGATCGGTTCGCAGATCATGCTCGTGATCCGGCGGCACCAGAAGGTCGGCCGCGACGAGGCCCGGCGCAAGGCGGTGGGCCTGCTGGAGCTGGTGCGCATCCCCGAGGCGGCGCGGCGGATGAATTCCTATCCGCACGAGCTGTCGGGCGGACAGCGGCAGAGGGTGATGATCGCGATGGCGCTGGCCAACGACCCCAAGCTGCTTATCGCGGACGAGCCCACGACGGCGCTGGACGTGACGATCCAGGCCGAAATCCTGCGCCTCCTCACAGAGCTGAAGCAGCGGCTCGGCATGGCGATCGCCTTCATCAGCCACGATCTCAACATCGTCCGCCGCTTTGCCGACCGCGTCGCTGTGATGCGGGGAGGGGAGATCGTCGAGACGGGGGCCGTCGCCGAAGTCTTCGCCCGGCCCCAGCACGCCTATACGCGGCTGCTGCTCGCGGCCGAGCCGACGGGCCGGAAGAGCCCGCCGCCGGCCGGGGCGCCGGTCCTGCTCTCGGGCGACGATGTCCGCGTCTCCTTCCGGATAAGCGGGGGGCTGCTCAAGCCCAAGACCTGGTTCCGCGCCGTCGACGGCGTGTCGCTCTCGGTGCCGCGTGGAGGCACGCTCGGCATCGTCGGCGAATCGGGCTCCGGCAAGTCGACGCTGGGGAGGGCCCTGCTCAGGCTCCTCCCGGCGGAGGGGCGCATCGCCTTCGACGGCCGGCCGATCGACGGGCTCGGCCGCGCGGCGCTGCAGCCGCTCAGGCGCGACATGCAGGTGGTATTCCAGGACCCTTTTGGTTCGCTGAGCCCGCGCATGACCGTCGGAGAGATCGTGACCGAGGGGCTCCTGGTGCATGAACCGCAACTCTCGCGGTCCGATCGCGACCGACGGGCGGCGGAAGCCCTGCAGGAGGTCAGCCTCGATCCCGCGATGCGAAACCGCTACCCGCACGAATTCTCCGGCGGCCAGCGGCAAAGGATCGCCATCGCCCGCGCGCTGATCCTCAAGCCCAAGCTGATGCTGCTCGACGAGCCGACCTCAGCGCTCGACCGGACCGTGCAGAAGTCCGTGGTCGAACTGCTGCGCAACCTGCAGCAGGCGCATGGGCTGACCTATCTGTTCATCAGCCACGACCTCGCGGTCGTCCGGGCGCTTTCGGACATGGTGATCGTGATGAAGGACGGAAAGGTCGTCGAGGCGGCGGCGTCGACGACATCTTTGCGGGCGCGCGGGAGGCCTACACGAGGGCGCTGATCGCGGCCGCCTTTCCTGAAGGGTGAAATCCTTCCGCCTTGGGGGAAGGTGGCCCGCGGAGCGGGTCGGATGAGGGAGATGCCTGGCGTTGGCGGCTCTCCCTCATCAGTCAGGCTCCGCCTGACAGCTTCTCCCTCGGGGAGAAGTAGGCCGCGCCGCTCACTTGACGATGAGCTTGCGGTAGCGCTCGACCTCGACCGGCACCATGCGGTCGAGGAACTCGGCCGAGCGCTCGGCCTGCGGAGCAGGGGTCGTCGCCAGTTCCGCGAGGCGCTTCTTCACGTTGTCGCTCTCGAGCGCCTTGTTCAGCGTGTCGTTCAGCTTCGCGATCACGGCGGGCGGCGTGCCCTTGGGCGCGAAGAACGCGTTCCAGCCCTGCATCGAGAACTCCGGCAGGCCGGCCTCGGCCGAAGTCGGGACGTTGGGCAGCACGGCCAGGCGTCCGTCGGTCGCGACCGCCATCGCCTTGGCGTTTCCGGCGAGGACGTGGCTCTGGAGCGAGGTCGCGGCATCGCAGACGCCGTCGATCGTCTTCGCCAGCAGGTCGTTGAGCGCCGGCGCTGGCGCCGCGGTAGCCGACAAGCTGCACGTCAGCCTTCGACGCCCTGGATGAGGTTGAGGCAGATCAGATGGTTGGACGAGCCCGTTCCGGCATGGCCCAATGTCACCTTGCCGGGGTTCTTCTTCAGGTGATCGAGAAACTCGGCCATGTTGGCGGCCGGGAAGTCGCTGCGCAGCGCCACCATCGGCGCCGTCTTCGCGATGAGGCCGATGCCCGCGAAGTCCGACGGCTTGAAGGACACGTTCTCGTGGATGAAATAGACGGCGGCGCTGGTGCCGCTGTTGCCGATGCCGATCGTGTAGCCGTCGGGCTGCGCGCGCGACAGGCGGGTGAGGGCGGTCGAGCCGCCCGCGCCGGCGACATTCTCCGGCACGATGCGCTGGCCGATGATCTGGCTCATCTGCTCCGCGACGATGCGGGCGATCACGTCCGACGTGCCGCCGGGCGCGAAAGGCACGATCATCGTGATCGAGCGATTGGGGAAGGCGTCCCTGGGCCTGTGCGGGAATGGCGAGCATGGCGGCGGCAAAGGCGGCAGCGGCGGCGCGTCTCGTCATCGTCATCGTCATCGTCATTGTTCTGGAATCCTCCCTTTTGCTGCAACGGGGTGAAGCAGATATCCGCGCGGGCCGCAAATCAACCCGTCGTTCGACGGTTCACGACTTAACCTGCTTCCCGCCGCGCGCGGCATCGGCTAAGGCGTCTGCCGCGAGATCGATAGAAACCGGAGAAACGCATGGCGGCCGATCAGCAGCGCGGCACCCTGATGGCGGGCAAGCGAGGCCTCATCATGGGCGTCGCCAACAAGATGTCGATCGCCTGGGGCATCGCGAAGGCCTGCCACATGCAGGGCGCGGAGCTCGCCTTCACCTACCAGGGCGACGCGCTCAAGAAGCGCGTGGAGCCGCTCGCGGCCGAGATCGGGGGTCATGTCGTCGGCCATTGCGACGTGACGGAGACCGCGTCGATGGACGCCGTCTTCGCCGAGGTCGAGCGCCTGTGGGGCGGACTCGATTTCGTGCTGCACGCCATCGCCTACGCCGACAAGGATGAGCTCACCGGCCGCTACGTCGACACGACGGAGGCCAACTTCACCAAATCGCTGCTGATCTCCTGCTACTCGTTCACGGCGATTGCCCAGCGGGCCGAGAAGCTGATGCCGGAGAGCGGCGGCTCCATGCTCTCGCTGACCTACTACGGCGCCGAGAAATGGATGCCGCACTACAACGTCATGGGCGTATCCAAGGCGGCGCTCGAGGCCTCGATCCGCTATCTCGCGGCGGACCTCGGTCCCAAGAACATCAGGGTGAACGCCATCTCGGCCGGTCCCATCAAGACGCTGGCGGCATCGGGGATCGGCGACTTCCGCTACATCCTCAAGTGGAACGAATACAACGCGCCGCTGCGGCGCACCGTCACCATCGACGAAGTGGGCGACTCGGGCATGTACCTGCTGTCGGACCTCTCTCGCGGCGTGACAGGCGAGATCCACCATGTGGATTCCGGATATCACGTGGTGGGCATGAAGGTGCCGACCGCGCCGGACATGACGCTCGACAAGGACTGAGCCTGACGCCAGGCCATGTTTGCGCATCCGCTCTATTTCATCCGACATGGCGAGACCGACTGGAACGCCGAGGGGCGGCTGCAGGGGCAGAAGGACATCCCCCTGAACGACCTCGGCCGCGTGCAGGCCGAGGAAGCCGGCGTCATCCTCAAGGGCCTGCATCCCAATCCCGAGGATCTGGACTGGTGGGTCAGCCCGCTGACACGTACGCGGGAGACGGCTGAGCGGGTGCGCGGGGCGATCGGCCTGCATCCGCCCTTCTACAGGATGGAGGACAGGCTCAAGGAGCTCACCTTCGGCGGCTGGGAGGGCATGAACCTGGAAGGAAGTGCGTCGGCATGACCCTGCCGGCGCCGCGCGGCGCGAACGCGACAAGTGGGGCGCCGTGCCGCCGGACGGCGAAAGCTACGCCATGCTCGAGGAGCGCGTGCGGGGCTTTCTCGGCGATTCGATCCGACGCGACAGCGTTCTCGTCTCGCACGGGGGCGTGGCGCGCGTGCTGATGACGATCCTTGGCGGCATCGCGCCGAAGCGGGCGGCGGCCGAGGAGATCCGACAAGGGCAGGTTCTCGTGTTCGAAGCCGGCTCCTGCCGTTGGGAGGGCGGATCGCCCCACATCGACTGACGCTCAGAACCGCGTCGTCAGCTCCGTCAGCCAGGCCGGCGAGGCCTTCGACGAGGGCGGCCTCGACCCGTTTGTCCAGACCGGTGAGAACGAGCAGTCCGGCGGCCAGCAGGATCGCCCCGAAGATCATCTTGCCGCGCGAGCCGGCCGCGAGCATCCGGTTGCGCCAGCGCATCAGCGCCTCCCGGGACAGCGTGCCGAGAATCGCGAGCGGGAGACCCGCGCCGATCCCGAAGACAAGCATCGTCAGGGCGACCTGGCCGAGGCTCTCGCCCTTGGCGGCCAGCACGGATGCGGCGCCGAGCGTCGGACCGACGCACGGGCTCCAGACGGCGCCGAGCAGCAGTCCCACGGCGAACTGACCCGAGAGGCCGGAGGAGGAGAAGCCGCCGAAGCGGCTCTCCATCCACTGGCCCGCCGGGCCGCCCGCGGCGGCGAGCCGCATGGAGACCTGCGGCACGAGCATCACCAGGCCGAGCAGCACCATCAGCAGCGCCGCGGCGATCCGGAAGACATCGCCGGTGAGACCGATGGAGAAGCCTATGGTGGCGATGAACATTCCGATCGCCACGAAGGAGAGCGCGAGGCCAACCGCCAGCGCCAGTGGGCCGTAGCGATGCTCCCCCGCCGCCGCGCCGAGCACGATGGGCAGGATCGGCAGGACGCAGGGCGAGAGCGTCGAGAGGACGCCGGCGAGGGCCGCGAGGGCGAGCGTGGTCAGCATGGCGGAACGCTATCCTCAGATCGCGGAGCGAACCAGCCTCTCGATGCCGGCGGGTGTCGTGTCGCCGGTCGAGCGGGCCGTTTCGGTCTTGCCCCTGAAGGCGATGAGCGTGCTCTGCTTCTGGACGTTGAAGCGCCGGAGGACATCCTTCTGGCTGTCGAAATCGACGGTCAGCAGGGTCACGCCTTTCAGTTCGGGATTCCCGAGAAGGGATTTCAGGATCGGCGCCTGCGCCTTGCAGGTCGGGCACCAGGGCGCGGTCACCTCGATGACGACCGGCTTGCCGCTGGCCCTGGGCGGCTCGAAGGCGGGCTGCGTGAAACGCGCAGCGGGCGGGCCGGATTGTGCGAATGCAGCCCCCGCCACGACAATGGGCGGCGATGGCGATGAGCGAACGGCGGGTCTGGATCATGGTCATGTGCGTCCTCCTCTGAACGCCCGGACCCTAGGCCTGGCCGTATCGCCGGTCATTTCACATGGAGGGCCCGGACCATCACGTTCCGAACAGGGGGCACACCCGAACCTCACGGAGCCGTCATCGGCATTTGACCTTGGCGCGGCCTCGCGTCACAAGCCTTTCGCCATGTCGCACAACAGCTTCGGCCATCTTTTCCGCGTCACGACCTTTGGCGAAAGCCACGGCCCCGCCATCGGCTGCGTGGTGGACGGCTGCCCGCCCGGCCTCCCGCTGACCGCTGAGGACATCCAGCAGGATCTCGACCGGAGGAAGCCCGGACAGAGCCGCTTCACGACGCAGCGACGCGAGCCTGACGAGGTGAGGATCCTCTCGGGCGTCTTCACCGACGATGCGGGCCGGCAGGTCACGACCGGCACCTCGATCGGGCTCCTGATCGAGAATGTCGACCAGCGCTCCAAGGACTACGGCGACATCAAGGACAAGTACCGTCCCGGCCATGCCGACTATGCCTACGACCAGAAGTACGGCATCCGCGACTATCGCGGCGGCGGGCGCTCCTCGGCGCGCGAGACGGCGATGCGCGTGGCCGCGGGCGCGATCGCGCGCAAGGTGGTGCCGGGCGTGGCCATCCGCGCCGCTCTCGTGCAGATGGGGCCGCATGCGGTCGACCGGGCGAACTGGGACTGGGAGCAGGTGGGGCAGAACCCCTTCTTCTGCCCCGACGCCAAGGCAGCGGCGTTCTACGCCGAGGTATCTCGACGGCATCCGCAAGAGCGGCTCGTCGGTCGGCGCCGTGATCGAGGTGGTGGCGGAGGGCGTGCCGCCGGGCTGGGGGGCGCCGATCTACGGCAAGCTCGACGCCGACATCGCGTCAGCGATGATGTCGATCAATGCCGTGAAGGGCGTGGAGATCGGCGCTGGCATGGCCGCAGCCGCGCTCACGGGAGAGGAGAACGCCGACGAGATGCGCCTCGGCAACGACGGGTCCATCCGCTTCTCCAACAACAATGCCGGCGGCGTCCTCGGCGGCATCTCGTCGGGCCAGCCCATCGTCGCGCGCTTCGCGGTGAAGCCGACCTCGTCGATCCTCACCCCGCGCGCGACCATCGACCGCTGGGGAAACGAGACCGAGGTGCTGACCAAGGGCCGACACGACCCTTGCGTCGGCATCCGCGCGGTGCCCGTGGCGGAGGCCATGATGGCGATAGTCCTGGCGGATCATTTCCTCCGGCACAGGGGCAGGTGGGCTAGGGCTGCGTTGCGGCCGGGTCGACATTGGTATGTCGGTTCCGCCCCTTCCTCTTTCGCCCCATCCTGCTAAACAGCCGGGGTTCGCATCTCGCAGCGCACAAGGAATTTGGCGATGACACGGCTCATCACGGTTTTCGGGCGGCTCCGGGTTCGTCGGGCGGCACGTGGTGCGGGCTCTGGCGCAGCGCGGCTGGCGCGTGCGGGTTGCCGTGCGGCGCCCGGATCTCGCCGGCCATCTGCAGCCCATGGGCAATGTCGGGCAGGTGATGCCCGTGCAGGCGAACCTGCGCTATCCGGATTCCATCGCCAACGCTGTGCGCGGGGCCGACGGCGTCGTGAACCTCGTCGGCATCCTCTACGAAAGCGGCCGCCAGAGCTTCGAAAAGGTGCAGGCCGAAGGTCCCGAAAGCGTGGCGAGGGCCGCGAGCCGTGCCGGCATCGAGCAGGTCGTCCATGTCTCGGCGATCGGCGCGGACGCCAGCGCAGAAGCCGCCTATGCGCGGAGCAAGGCGGCCGGCGAGGCGGGCGTGGCTGCGCCATGTTCCCGGCGCGGTGATCATGCGCCCCTCCATCGTGTTCGGGCCGGAGGACAATTTCTTCAACCAGTTCGCGGGCCTCGCGCGCATCCTGCCGGCGCTGCCGCTGATCGGTGGCGGCGAGACGCGGTTCCAGCCGGTCTTCGCCGGCGATGTCGGCGAGGCGGTGGCGCGGGCGCTCGAAGGGCAGGCGAAGCCCGGCGCGGTCTATGAACTCGGGGGACCTGCGGTGAAGAGCTTCCGCGAGATCCTCGAATACATTTTGGCCGAAACGAACCGGAAGAGGGCGCTGATCCCGATCCCGTTCCCGATCGCGGAGCTCCAGGGCAAGATCCTCGGGATGCTGCCAAAGCCGCTGCTCACGCGCGATCAGGTGCTGATGCTGAAGAGCGACAACGTCGTGTCCGAGGCCGCCGTGCGCGAAGGCCGCACCCTTCAGGGCCTCGGCATCACGCCGGACTCTGTCGAATCCGTCGTTCCTTCCTATCTCTACCGGTTCCGCCCGGCCGGGCAGTTCGATCGCGAGAAGGCCGCCTGACAGCGTCCGGATCGGCGGGCTCCCCCGGCCCGGTCGAGGCATGCGGCACTGGAGCGCACCATGATCGATACGGACGTCGTGATCGTCGGAGCCGGCCCCGCGGGGCTTGCCGCCGCGCTGTCGCTTCAGGACAGCGGACTCTCGGTCACGCATGTCGAGGCCCGCCAACGTATCGGCGGCCGCACCTGGACGACCTCCGTCGGGCGGTACGGCGGCATCGACGTCGGCGCGCACTGGATGCATGCGCTCAGGATCAACCCGCTGGCGAAGGCCGCCCGGCGGCTCGGCGTTGACCTGCTCAGCGCCGATCGCTGGCCCATCGTCATCGACGGCGACGAGATCCTCGGTTCCTGGGGGCAGATGAAGCTCTGGCGCGCCTGGAAGAAGGTCGACCGCGGCATCGTGCGGCTGGCGGATTCCCATCCGGGAGCGGCCGCCTCCCTGGCGGTCGACAGGTCCGACCGCTGGCAGATCCTGGCCGGAGAGCTTCACGGCACGCATGCCTGCGGCGCCCCCCTGTCCGAGGTGAGCGTCGAGGATTTCGCCAACGCCGTCGACAGCGAGGACCGGTTCGTGGCCGGCGGGTACGGCGCGCTGGTCGAGCGCGCGGCCGAGGGCGTCTCGCCGCGGCTGGGCGTCTCGGTGCGGACCATCCGCGAGACGGCGGACGGCGTGCTGGTCGGGACGGATCAGGGTGATATCGCGGCGCGCGCCGTGCTCGTCACCGCGCCGACGACGCTGCTTGCCGCCGAGGCGATCCGGTTCGAGCCGGGTCTGCCCGACAGCCATCGCATGGCGCTGCAGGATCTGCCGCACGGCGCCTACGAGCGTCTTGTCTTCACGCTGGGCGACGATCCGTTCACGGAGGAGCGGGACCGGGCGGTCATCCTCCTGAATGACAAGAACCGCTCCTTCTACATGCTGGCTGGCGGCGGCGGCCCGGGTGTGCATTTCGCGGATTTCGGTGGCCCGGAGGCGCGTGAGCTGGCCGCGGCCGGCATCGACGCCATGGCCGAGGTCGTCGAGGAATGGCTGGACCTGCAGGTCGGCTCCGCCGTCGCACGCAGCATCAAGCCGCTGCATGCGAGCTCATGGAGTTGCGATCCGCTGTCGATGGGCGGCTGGTCCGTCGCCCGGCCCGGCAGGTCCGAGGCGCGGCTGGTGCTGCGCGCGCCGGTGGCGGAGCGCATCTGGATCGCCGGAGAGGCGACGAGCGTCGAGCTCTGGGGCACCGTCGGCGGCGCATGGCTCGAGGGCCAGCGCGCAGCCGGCGAGATCCGCCGCTGTCTCGAAGGCGTCACGCGTCCGCCTGCGCTTGCCGATGTCCTCTGCCGGCGCGTGCGGTCCGCGGTCAGGGCGCGCCCGCGAAACCTGACGTAGCCTGTGGCCGCCAGCTCCTTCGCCCTGCCGTTTCCCTGCCTCGTCGCGGACGTGGGCGGGACCAATGCGCGCTTCGCCGTGCTGACGGGGCCCGAAGCGCCGCTTTCGCCGATGCTCAGGCTAGACACCGGTGGCGAGCCGGATTTCACGCGGACGGCGCTCCGGGCGATCGGGGCGGCGGGATTTCCCCGGCCGCGCTCGATGCTGCTCGCCGTGGCCGGGCCGCCGGACGGCAAGCGGGCGCAACTGTCGAACGCCGAGGTCGACGGCCAGCGCCTGACCGTCGACGGGGATGCGCTGGCCGAAGCCCTGCCGCTGGAGCAGGGCCTGCTGCTCAATGATTTCGAGGCGCTGTCGCTGTCACTGCCGTTCCTCGCGCCGAAAGACCTGGTGACGCTCGCGAACGGGTCGGCCGGGCCGCCCGCGCCGATGGTCGTGGTGGGGCCGGGCACGGGCCTCGGCGTCGGCGGCCTGCTGCCGCATGAGGGAGGCTGGCTACCCGTCGCAGGCGAGGGCGGCCATGTGCTCGTGGGGCCCGCCACAGCCGAAGAGGCGCTCTTCTGGCCTCATCTCGGCGGGCCGGGGCTTTCCGCCGAGGATCTTCTCTCGGGGCGCGGCCTGAGCCGGCTTTACCGGGCTTCCGTGGCGGCTCTCGGCGCCGACTCGCGCGACGATTCGCCGCCGGCCATCGCCGAACGGGCGCTTGCGGGCGCGGAGCCGGCTGCGGCCGATGCGGTCAGGCGGCTGTTCCAGCTGCTGGCGCGGGTCGCCGGGGACATGGCGCTGGTTCTCGGCGCGCGGGGCGGCGTCTTCATCGGCGGCGGCATCGTGCCGCGCCTGAGGCCATTGCTCGACGAGGCGGCGTTCATCGCGACGTTTCGCGGGGAAGGCCGGGCCATTGGGTATCTGCAGCCTATCCCGCTCAGGATCATCATGGCGCCTGACGCGGCGCTCGTGGGCCTCGCCTCGGTGGCCCGGCACCCCGATCTCTTCGCGCTCGACTACGCCGCCCGGCGCTGGCGCTGACGGCGGCTCAGGCCGCCTTCGGCGTATCGAGATTCTGCGTCAGCAGGGCGTAGATGGCCTCCGCATCGCGAGAGGCGCGCAGTTTCGCCGTCGTGGCCGGGTTGCGCAGGATGCGCGCCACCTTGGCGAGGCCCTTGAGGTGATCGGCGCCAGCGCCCTCGGGGGCCATGAGGATGAAAACGAGATCGACGGGCTCGCCGTCGAGCGAACTGAAGTCCACGGGCTTCTCAAGCCGGGCGAAGAGACCGACCAGACGGTCCAGTCCCTCGAACTTGCCGTGCGGGATGGCGATGCCGCCGCCGATGCCGGTGGAGCCAAGGCGCTCGCGCTGCAGGAGCGCGTCGAAGACGACGCGCGCCGGCAAACCGGACACGGCCTCGGCCTGCTCCGCGATTGCCTCCAGCAGGGCCTTCTTATTCGCGGGCCGCAGCGAGGGCATGATTGCCCTTGAGCGGGAGCATGTCTGTCAACGCCATGATGCGTTCGCCCTTCGCGCATTTCACCCACCGACGGATGGTGCAAAACGCGCGCCAGTCCCCTTCAGATGCGCTGCTACTCGCCGCGCTCGCCGATATCGATCCAGCCGATCGAGCCGTCTGCCCGCTCGTGGAGTATGTTGATCCGTTCCGTCCCGCCGTTGCGGAACACGAAACTGGCCATCTTGCCTGCTTCCATTCGCTCGATCGCATCCTGCAGGCTGATCCGGTCGAGTCGATCGACCTTTTCGGCCACGATCGGGCGCGAAGCAGGTCCTACCTCGTTTGACCCCGCGCTTTCAACCTGGATTTGGTCCGCGCCGTAGTCCGGAGAGCGGTCATCCACCGTCTCGTCGTCGCGAAGATCGGCGGCGTCGGGTTCGATCGCACCGTTGGCGTAGGCCTGACGGCGGCGCTTGTCGCGGCGCATCTGCTTGCCGATCCGCTCGACGACGAGGCTGACGCTCGAATAGGCGTCGTGGGCGGCGCCGGAAACGCGCATCACCGCGCCGGTGTCGAGATAGACGGTGCAATCGGCGCGGAAGCCCGTGCCTTCCTTCTCGACGGTGACCCTGCTGCGAAAGCCGCCGTCAAAATACTTGGAGACGGCGTCGTGGACCCTTTCTTCAGCCTGCCCGCGCAGACTTTCGCCGATATCGAGGTTCTTGCCGGTGACACGAACGCCAGAAACGGGTCGATCCATCAAACTTCTCCTTCCCCCTCCGATGGGTCCGGAAGCATCTGCTTCGAACAGGATTTGGGTCGGAGGAAGAAGCCTAGGAGTCCGCCCCAAATGTGTCAACGCGGCGAGGAAAGGGCCCGCTTCTCGCGCCGCCGGAGGGGCCGACGAGGGGATTCGCATGGCCTCCCGGTACTTTGCGACGGTGCGGCGCGCGATATCGACACCCTGAGCCTTGAGCGCCGTCACCAGCGCGTCGTCCGACAGGACCTCGTCCGGGCTCTCCGCGTCGATCAGCTGCTTGATGCGGAAGCGCACGGCCTCGGCCGAATGGGCCTCGCCCATGGAGTCCCGCGATGGCGGCGGTGAAGAAGTACTTCATCTCGAACAGGCCGCGCGGCGTCGCCATGTACTTGTTCGAGGTGACGCGGGAAACGGTCGATTCGTGCAGCGAAACCGCCTCGGCGATCATCTTGAGGTTGAGCGGCCGGAGGTGCTGCACGCCATACATGAAGAAGGAATCCTGCTGGCGGGACGATCTCGCTCGCGACCTTCAGGATGGTGCGGGCGCGCTGCTCGAGGCTGCGGGTCAGCCAGTTCGCGGTGGCCCAGGCCTCATCGATGAAGCTCTTCCCGGCCGGATCGCTGGTCCGCGAGACGCGCGCGTAATAGCTGCGGTTGGCGATGACCCGGGGCAGGGCGTCGCCGTTCAGCTCGACCGCCCAGCTGCCATCCGGCGCGGGGCGGACGAAGACGTCGGGCACCGCGACCCGCGCCGGCTCCCCTCCGAAGATCAGGCCGGGCTTCGGATCCAGCCGGCGAATCTCGCTCACCATCTCGGCCAGATCCTCGTCGTCGACGCGGCAGATGCGCCGGAGCTGCGCGAACTCGCGCCGAGCGAGGAGCTCGAGATTGTCGATCAGGGCCGCCATGGCCGGATCGTAGCGGTCCTTGTCCTTCAGCTGCAGCGCGAGGCACTCGGCGAGCGTGCGCGCGCCCACGCCCGTCGGCTCGCATTGCTGCAGGATGGCGAGGATCGCCTCGACGTCGGCGAGCTCGACGCCGAGGCGCGCTGCGATGGCCTCCACCGATTCCGTCAGATAGCCGGTGTCCTCAATCGATTCGATGAGCGCGAGCGCGATGGCCCTGTCGCCATGCGTGTCGAGGAGCGGCAGCGTCTGCCGTTCCAGATGGTCATGGAGCGAGAGGCCGCCCGCGACGAGATCCTCAAGCCCGCGGTCGTCCCCGTCCTGCCCGCCGCCCTGGGAGACGCGCGATCCGTCGAGGCTCGGGAGCGTGGGGCCCTCCTGCCGGAGCGGCGAGGCCGGCGGCGCGACGGCGTCGTCGGGAAAGGCATTCGAGAGATCCGTGCCGATGTCGCTCTCGATCGCCGCCCTGTCGGTCCGCAACTCGTCGCTGGCCCAGTCGCCCTCCGATGCCGGCGCGGCGACGTCCGGGCCCGCATCGGACGGGGCGATCGGCGCGGCGTCCGGATCGTCGCGACGTTCAAGCAGCGGATTTCGCTCGAGCTCCGCCTCGACATAGCTCGCGAGCTCGACCGTGGAGAGCTGCAGCAGCTTGATGGCCTGCAGCAGCTGGGGGGTCATCACCAGCGACTGCGTCTGCCGAAACTCGAGGCGTGGACCCAATGCCATGCAGGCGCTTTGCTCTTCCTGACCGGAGCCGGGCGCGGGTAGCCGCGGCACGCTCCTTGCTTCTTTCGAAGCGTTACCATGCACAGTCGGCGGTCTCAGGCAAGACGGCCGTCCATGCAGCGTCAACACTGCCTTGCTTTGTGACTGATGGGTGACAATGCCTGCCTTTTGGGCGTAAGTAAAAAGAGATGGCCGAACTCCGGCCTTCCCGGAGCTCGCCTGCGTTGCTTGAACACCATCGTCGTCCGTTCGCCGTGCGTAAGCCGAAGAGGGAAATCGACCTCGACGACGAAGCGCGATTCCTGAAATCCTGGCTCGAGAATCCGCTGAAGACCGGCGCCGTGGCGCCGTCCGGCAAGGCCCTGGCCCAGAAGATGGCCAGCAGCTTCGACCCGACGATTCCCGGTCCCATCGTGGAGCTGGGGCCGGGCACGGGTCCCGTCACGCAAGCGCTTCTCGCGCGTGGCATCGATCCGGGCCGGCTCTATCTCGTGGAGTACAGCGCGGATTTCGTGAAGCTCCTGCGCAACCGCTTTCCGGGCGTCAACGTGATCCAGGGCGACGCCTACGCCCTCGCGGACACGCTGCGCCCGCATATCCACGAGCCTGTCTCGGCGGTCATCTCGTCCCTGCCGCTGCTGACCCGTCCGGAGAAGGAGCGTCTCCGGCTTCTGCAGGCCGCCTTCAACCTTATGCTCCCCGGCAGCCCCTTCGTGGCAGTTCACCTACATGAACTCATCCCCGGTTCCGCTTCAGGGAAGCTTCCAGGCGACGGTCTCCCGCCGCATCTGGAAGAACCTGCCCCCGGCGCGAGTCTGGACCTATCGGCCGTCCGACTGTCTGACCTCGGTCAGGCGGCGTAGCGGTTCGCCGTCGGGCCGTAGTAGGTGATGTAGCGCGGCTCGATATCGGCAACCCGGAGGATGATCAGCACGTCGGTCGTGCCGAACTGCCGGTCAACCACGGCGCCATCGCCGATCCGCGCGCCGATCCTGAGATAGCCCTTGATCAGCGGTGGAAGCAGGCCGAGAGCGCGCTTCGCGTCCACGGCCTCCTTCGGCATCAGGTCCATCGGGGAAAAGCGGTCGGCTCGGGCTCCAGCCTCCCAGTCCTCCTTCGGCCGCGCGAAATGGTGCAGGAAGGAGAGCTCCTGCCGGAGCGCCGCCGTATTGGTGCCTTCGAGGCTGGCGCAGCCGAACATCACATCCATCCGGTGATGGAGCACATAGGCCCACACACCCTGCCAGAGCAGCTCGACCGTGCGGCGGTTGCGGTAGGGCGCGAGGACGCAGGAGCGGCCAAGCTCCAGGAAGCGCTTGCCGGGATGGCGCGCGATCAGCGGAGCGATGTCGAACTCGCTTGCGGTGTAAAATCCGAAATGCCGCTCCGCCACGTCCTGCCGCAGGAGACGGTAGGTGCCGACCACCTTGGCCCGGCGCGGCGCCGGGCGGGCCGACGAGTTGGTCATGATCGATCACCAGCAGATGATCGCAGACCCGGTCGAACGCATCCTTGTCGCGGCGGATCAGGCGCAGATGCACGGGCGCGACGGCCGACATCTCCTCGTAGAAGACCTTGTAGCGCAGGGTCTGGGCCCGGCGGATCTCCCGCCGCGTCGTGGCGAGCCGCAGCTCCAGCGAGCCGAGGCGGCCGAGCACGACCGGCAAGCCCTGCGTGTCCCGGACAATCTCTCCGCCATTGCCCGGGCCCGCCTCGTCGGGCCGGGCGCATGCCGCCAAGGAGTTCCGCACGGAATCATTGAAAGCGACGCTCACGTTCAGGCTCCCGTTTCCTTGCCGGAAAGATGCATGTCTCCAATCTGAAACGGAAATGTGACGCAATGCGTCAAGGTCCAGAGGCGGCGGCTTCAGGCGGCCCTGTCCGTCGCGGATTGCCCCCCGACGCACGCTGGCGAGGAAGACGGCAATCGCCTGCCGATCGATCGGCTTCGGCACGAAGGCGTCGAATCCGGCTGCGAGGCAGGCCGCCCGGTCTTCCGAGAATGCGTTGGCCGTCACGGCCGCGACCGGCAGCCGCGGCGCGCCCTTCCTCTGCTCGGCGGCGCGAATGCTTTCGACCACCGCCTTGCCGTCCATGCCGGGCATGCGCACGTCGAGGAGAGCGGCATCCAGATGCGGGCCTGAGCCGTCCTGCGAGGCGAGGGCGCTGCGCAGGGCCGATTCGCCGTCGGTCACGGCCACGACATCGACGCCGGCACGCTCCAGCAGGCGTCGCGCGAGGAGCGCGTTGATGGCGTTGTCCTCGGCAAGCAGCACGGTCAGCCGCTCCTGCGGCGCGAAATCGTCGACAGGTGCCCGCTCCGCCGGCGCTTCGGCGGGCGCCGCCTCCGAAAGGCGCGCGAAGAGCGAGCGAGGCCGGACCGGCTTCACCAGGTAGCCGTCGAAGCCCGCTTCCGCCGGCGAGCCGAAGCTTCGCCGCTCATAGGGGGAGAGCATCACGAGGCGCCTGGCGACGCCCGATGCGCGCGCGGCGGCGGCCAGACGGCGCGTTTCGTCCGGGCCGAAGCCGCAATCCACGATGACCACGGCGAAGCGTTCGCCGCCCATCGCCGCCATGGCCGAATCGACGTCGCCCGCGCGCGTGACGAGCGCGCCGCGCTCCTTCAGGCGGGCCGCGAGGAAGGCGCCTTCGAAAGGACCATCCGCCGCAACGAGGATGCGGCGGCCGTCGAGATCGAGCGGTGGCGGAGCCTGCGGCGCGAGCCCCTCGGCGATCGCGAGCGGCAGCCGGCAACGGAAGACCGATCCGACACCGACCTCGCTCTCCACCGTCAGCGCGCCGCCCATGCGCTCGACGATGCGCTTCGAGATGGCGAGGCCGAGGCCGGTGCCCTCGTGTCGGCGGCGGCCGCTGCCGTCGGCCTGCTCGAACTCGCCGAAGATCGTGTCGAGCCGGTCGGGGCGGATGCCGGGGCCAGTGTCGCTGATCTCGAAGATCATGCCGTCGACGCCGGCCTTCAGCGCCACGCCCACGCCGCCTGCCTCGGTGAACTTCACCGCATTGCCCGCGAGGTTCAGGAGGACCTGCCTGAGGCGGGCGCCGTCTCCGGTGACGAGGCGGGGAACGAGGCCTCGATCGAAAGCGCGATCTCGATGCCCTTGCCCTGGGCGCGGGGGGCCAGAAGCTCCACCACGCCTCCGTAAGCTGGTGGAGGTCGAATGTCTCGGAGACGAATTCGGCCTTTCCGGCCTCGATCTTCGAGAAATCGAGGATCTCGTCGATCAGCGACAGGAGCGCCTCGCCCGAGGTCTTGATGGCGCGGACGTAGGTGCCCTGCTCAGGTTCGAGGTCGGTGTCGAGCAGCAGGTCCGCCATGCCCAGCACGCCGTTGAGCGGCGTGCGGATCTCGTGGCTTACGGTCGCGAGGAAGCGGGACTTCGCCTCGCTGGAGGCCTCGGCGCGGCGGCTCTCCGTGATGTCGCGGCCGACGGCGAAGTGTTCGACGAGCCTGCCCAGCCTGTTGCGGACCGGGATCACCGACCATGCGATCCACCGGTCGGCCCCGCTCACGCGCACCATCTGGTCGAAGCGGCCGGCCACGCCGCTCCCGGTCGGAATCCGTTCGCCTGGGAAGTCGAAGCGTGAGCCGACGAGCCTCGTCGGGCCGGCGGTCGGCCGCCTCGGCATAGGCGGCATTGACCATGCGGATCGCGCCTGAAAGGTCGCGACTGACCACGAGATCGTTCTGCAGTTCGAAGAGCTGGCGCTGCTGCTCCAGCGTCTCGGTGAGGGCGAAAACCTCGTCGGACAGCGCTTCCGCCTTCGCCTGCGCCTCGACGGCGGCAGCCTCCAGACGCTTCGCGCGCCGCCAGAACCAGGCAGCGGCGACCGCCGCCGCGGCAGCGGCCAGCGTCGTCAGGGTCGTGAGGTCGGGGGCATCCGCAAACAAGAGAGGGCCTCGCACTGGAACCCGCATCCTCGTCGCCAAGCGTTGACGGAGGGTGCAGTCGCCATGCGCAAAGCGGCGGTATGGTTTCGCGCTTCTTGCCGGCGCATGGGCTCAGGCGGCGATCCGCTCGTGCATCGCGCGGTAAGAGAGCGCCTCGGCGAGATGGATGCGCCCGACTTCCGCCGCGCCGTCGAGATCCGCGATGGTGCGCGCGACCTTCAGCGTCCGGTGGAAGCCGCGGGCGGTGAGGCGCATGCGGTCCGCCGCATCGCGCAGGAGGGCGGCTCCGCCCGTGTCGGGCCGCGCTGTCGATTCGATGACGCCCGGCGGCGCGGCGGCGTTGAGCGCGACATCCTCCAGCCCCAGCGCTGCATAGCGCGCCTGCTGGCGCTCGCGGGCGCGTGCAACCCGGCGGGCGACCTCTGCCGAGCCTTCCGACGGCGGCGGCAGGACAAGATCCGCCGCGGAGACGGCCGGCACCTCGATCGCGAGGTCGATCCGGTCGAGGAAGGGGCCGGAGAGGCGCGCCTGGTATTGCGCCATGCATTTCTCGTTGGGGGCGCGCCTGCAGGCGTAGCCCGGTTCGGTCGCGCGCCCGCATCGGCAAGGATTCATCGCCGCGACGAGCTGGAAGCGGGCCGGATAGGTGACGCGGTGGTTGGCCCGCGAGACGGCGACGGAGCCCGTCTCCAGCGGCTGGCGGAGGCTGTCGAGCGCCTGCGGCGAGAATTCCGGCAGCTCGTCGAGGAACAGCACGCCGTGATGGGCGAGGCTGACCTCGCCGGGCCGGGCATGGAGGCCTCCGCCCGTGAGCGCGGCCATGCTGGCGCTGTGATGCGGCGCGCGGAAGGGGCGGCGGTCGGTGATCCCTCCATCGGCCAGAGCTCCCGCGACCGAATGGACCATTGAGACCTGCAGCAACTCGCGCGGCCCCAGCGGCGGGAGGATCGAGGGCAGGCGCGCCGCCAGCATCGACTTGCCGGAGCCGGGCGGGCCGGAGAACAGCATCACGTGACACATTAATACGGATTAACGGGGCGTTTTATATCAACGGGTTAGGCTCTTCTCATGCAGCCCCGCGCTTACAGTTACGTCCGTTTTTCGCGCCCCGAGCAGCTGCGCGGTGACTCCCTGCGGAGGCAGAAGCAGAAGGCCGACGAGTGGGCTGCTGAGCGGGGTTTGGTGATCGATGAAACGCTGACGGACCTCGGTGTCAGCGGCTATCGCGGACGCAACAGGACCGAAGGCGCCCTCTCCAAATTCCTCGCCCTCGTCGAGCAGGGGCGGGTAGCGAAGGGCTCCTTTCTGATCCTCGAAAGCCTCGACCGCATGAGCCGGGAGACTGTCCTCGACATTCTTCCTGCGTTTCTCGACGTCATCAATTCGGGCATCACGATCGTCACGCTCATCGACCGGCAAGAGTATTCTCGCGAGCGCCTGAAAACGGACTGGACGCCGCTGATCATGAGCCTGGCCGTGATGGCGAGGTCGCACGAAGAGTCGAAGACGAAAGCGGAGCGTGTGACCTCGGCCTGGCAGAAGAAGCAGGCAGCCGCGGCCGACGAAGTGATGACGAACCGCGTACCGGGATGGCTCAAAGTCGTCGCTGGCGCTGACGGTCGACGGAGCATCGTGGAGGACGCGGATCGGGTCGCGATCGTCCGACGCATCTTCACCGAGACTCTCGCCGGATATGGGCGGCGTACGATCTGCGCCCGGCTCAACCGTGAAGGTCTCGCTCCGTGGGGTCGAGGCAAGGGATGGCAGCCGTCGTACGTCAAGAAGATCCTGTCGAACCGCGCGGTGCTCGGTGAGATCCAGCATTCCGTCCGCGGCGAAGATGGTCGTCGCAGGCCCGCCGGAATTGGTCGCTCCGGCTACTACCCGGCGATCGTCGACGAAGCGACGTTCGCCCGCGCCCAAGCCGCCCTGAGGAGCCGGACCGCGGCAGGTGGCAGGCGCGGGCCTGCCGCCGCGAATGTCGTTATGGGTCTGGTGAGGTGTGGCCCTTGCGGCGCACGGATGCTGAGGCTCAACAAGGGTTCTCCCCCCAAAGGCAACGCTTACTTCAAGTGCTCCGGTGCCGCCCGAGGAATGGGCTGCACGAATGAACGTCAATGGCGTGTCGACATGGTCGAAGAGCGTATCGTGGCAGGCCTGCATGCGGCGGACATGGAGCGCGTCCTGTCGCCGCCCGCGACCCAGCAGGTGCCCATCGTCGAGGGCCTGGAGGCGCGCATCGCCGATGCCGAGCATCGCAGATCGCGCTGGGCCAAAGCCTTCGAAGATGGCGACGACTATGCTGCGGACCGCGTCAAGGCCCTTCGGGAGGAAATCAAAGCGCTACGACGTGAACTCGCCGACGCGCGTCGCGAGGAAGTCGAGACGGCGGCCGCAGAGCCGATCTCCGTGCTTCTGGGGGCGGGCGCGTGACATGGCGGCCAAGCTGGCCTCGGCAGAAGGTGAGGAGGGGGCGGAACTCCGCCGCCGGCTCGCACAAGTGATCCGAAGAGCTTGTCGTCGTCGTGCGCTTCTTCCCCGATCACATCGACGCCACATTCCGCCGGCGGATCACGAAGGGCATGAAAGTCCTGCCACGTTTCGTCGACGGCAAGGCGGTCCCAGAGTGGGAGGCGACCAGGCCGATCATCGACGAGCGACCGCCTTCGCCGGACGTCTTGGAAGCGCAGGAGGCACTTCAGTTTGTCGCCGATATCTACAACGAAGAGGAAGCCGCGGAGATCCGGGAAGGTCGCTGGCCATTCGCCTCGAGGCGCATCCGGATCTGATCGCTGGACCGATGTTCACGCTCTCGCGTCTCATGATAATGATGATGGCGCGTCGAAAGGGCGTTATCGGCCACCCTGCGGAAGCAGCGCTCGTTAGGGCGTCGGGAGCGCTAGGACCCCAGGCCGGGTGGGAGATGTGCAACGGCGGAAGGACCAGATGATCAAGGTCGAGATCGAAAGTGCCTTGAGGAGGAAGGCCAAGGCGCTCGTCGAGCGTGACCGCGTGTTTTTCGAACGGTTTATCCATCCCGATTTCCGGTACGTCTCGGCCTCGGGGTTCGAAGCGGACAAGCCCGGCTATATCGAAGGCGTTTGTGGGCTCGGTGGCCTGATCTTCGAGTCGCAGGAAGTCTCGAACCTGCACGTCATCGACAGAGGAGATGCCGCCGTGGTGACTTGTGATCTGGCCGATGTCTTCACAGCCGGCGGCTCGCGGCAATCGAAATCGTTGAAGAGCATGTCGGTGTTCGTGCGTGCCGAGGGAATGTGGCTATGGCTCGCCGGCCAGACCATGGAACCAGCTTGGAAGCATCCGTAACCTGTGAACGGCTTAGGAGTGCGTATGGTTGATCGCCGCCCGGCAATAAGGCCCGCGATCGTTGCGGCTGTCGGTACTCCATAGCACCCTATCGTCCATGACGATCTTCGAAATTCACGACATGCATGCCGACCGCTACGTCCTCGCCGTCGATCTGCGTCATGTCCTCGCGGCTCTGAAGGAACGCGCGGCCTACTCGGAATGGGAAGCTGGGGCCGTGACAGCTGACGACGAGAACCTTTGGGCCGTGGGCGACGACGGCGCAGTCCGTGAACTGGAAGTGTTGGCCGCTTCCGGCGAGCGCGTCTCCGGAGCGTCCCTCACGGCGTTGGCGAACAGGATCGATCAAGTGATCTGGGGTGAGTTCCGCGCGTTCGATCGAGCTGCCTCGTCGCCCTGGGTCGTCGTCACGGCGATCGACAGCACCTTTTACGAGATCGAGAGTGATGACCCACTCGTCGCCGACGCCATCCGGTCCGCATTCAACGACGTTCGCGTCAAGGACTGAGCCACGAAGGCGCCGGGACTAAGGGCAACCCGGCGTCGGGCCCTACGATGATCTTGGCATCTGCGTAGCGGGGTGCGGAGACTACGCCCACCGTGGCAAATATGGTATGTCGACGCCATGAACGCTCCGGCGATCGATGAGATTGTTCTTGGGGTAGCCACCGCCGCGGCGGTGCTGATCGCAGTCTTGGTTCTCGGCCTGCTGCCGGAACTCCGCGACAAGCGACGCAGCCGGATTCTCGCGCCGCAATCGGGCGATGAGGATCGAGGGCCGAGCGTTGGAACGCCCAGCAACGTCCTCACCCCGCATGACTGATTGTCCGCGTAGAGAAGGCCTCGGGCTGGGCCGGTTCTTTGTACTTTGGTCAGTTATCCGGACGAGGGCCGCCCGCTCTAACATGTTGTAATTTAGGCCGTGGATCGACTGTCAAAGAGAACCCCGCCGAGGCGGGGTTCTTCAAACCTTGATAAAGCTGGGATCGCCGTGATCCTCTTGCCCCTGATATGCCAAAGCGGCTTTGCGCTGCTCCGGCGTCAATTGAGCGAACAGGCCCGTTGGCGATCGCGGCCGGGCATTGATCGGCTCAGGCTCCGGAAGCGCCTTCGGCGTGAAGGTGACCCGCAGTCCACTTACGACTTTTCTGACAAGTCCATGCATGGTCATATCTCCCTCACGTAGTACGCTTCTGCTCCTTTGGGGATCACCCGTTTGAAGCCATATGTATCCCGATAGAGGCTTTCTAGCGACGAATTTATGGGTGAAACCCTTAATTCCACCTTGCCTAGCAGTTGCGCGTACATTGCGCACGCTTCAAGTCCAATCGCAATGCGAACGCCTCTTAACGGACAGTCGTTCCTTGGGTCTCCCTCAAAAAAGCGGAAATTTAACGCCTTTTCGGTCGTTAAAGCCAGCCCTTGAGCCGCCAACCTATCTCCCGGCACCCAAATAGCAAAGGCAAATTTGTCAGGATCATGGTGACGACGCATGATCTCTTGCCAGTCCCAAGCCACGGCCCGGCCGTCCCAGGTCTTCGACATCGCGTCTAGCGCGCGTCCACCCCATTCGCGGACGTCGAAGTCCTTGCCCAAAATTGTTCGCATGCTGGTTTCGGCACGCTTCATGGCCTCAAGACGGCATTTGAGATACCGCTCTTTGGCAGCAGACAGAGAAGAAGAGCGCGACAAGAATCTCGCCTTATGGGAATAAGAGAAGATGCCCTAGACCGGCTGGCGTCCCGTCGTCTAGCGAGCGTTTGCGTATTGAACGGCCCGCTCTGTGTATGGCCCATGCTTCTTCGTGGACACTATCGCAACCATGGCTTCCAAGGTATCGGTCCGAGACAGACCGTACTGGAACATATTTACTGCCATCGGACGCGTGACGCGAAGCGTCTTGCGGAGGTGCAGAAAATGTAGCGCACGGGTGGTCCAGTTAGACTTCACGGCGTGCTTGCAGAAGGATCTCTCGCAGCCCGGACGCTGGCGCGCGGTCTGGTTGCTGCCCAATCAAATGATATTTGGCCTTCGTCAGCCGTTGTCCAAGGCGAAAACCGTCCTCCTCTCCACCGTCGCGTCCCAGGAGAAGCCTAACACTCCAGTGCGGGCCACGTCCCTCTTCCAGAGCGCAGTCGGTGGCAGCCATCACCTTTGTCAGGACGGGGCCGGGGACGAAGCCGCGAGGGCACGACAGCAGGACTTTCGCAATACGGCGGAGGCCGGCTGCATTCTGCAGTGCGCCGCGCCTTTCGGCCGGCCATGCGACCGGCGGTGCCGTCCCCGGCGACTGGAAGAGCATGGGAACCGTCGGATCGTCGCTTTCGACGGCGACCGGGATGTGCATGCCGTCCGGCAGATACGGCGGACGAAACTGCCATGTCGAGAACGAAGGGGGCGCTTCCTGCCGCTCGAGCCGCCACGCTATGCCGACCGGACAGGTTCCAAGCTCGAGCCACGATGCCCGGCGAACGAGGCCTGTCCTGGCGATCGCCGGAGATTCGGCCTCCGACCGATCCGTGAGAACCAGCAGTTCGAGGAACGCGTTCTCGAAGCAGTAGCAGATGTTCGCTGTGCCTTGGCCGACGTGATCTCGACGGTACGTCTCGGTCAGGCCGAGCGATCGCCCCATCGCTTCCGCAGCCTCCAAATCCCGACCGAAGAGGAAGACGTGATCGAGTTGCATGGGGGAGGGCTATCGAACGCCCGCTTCGGTGCCAAGGACGATGTTGCATGTGTGGACAGCGGCACACCGTATGTAGTTCGAAGGCCCGCAAATCGCGAGATTTGAGGCCGCGATTGATGTCCCCGATTGTCCGAAAGCAAATGAAAGCAGGCTGGAAACAGGCGTGTCAAAGGCAAAAAAGGTGGGTGTGAATAGGGAACATATAGGGTTAAATTAAAGAACAAACGACCCCATGATTCCGCCCGCCTTCCGCGGCGCCGATCGGCGCCGCGTGAAACATTCCAATGACTTGGCTGGGTCCGGATTTCGAGGCCTGTCCCGGTTTGTCCGAAAGCAACCGGAAGACAGCATTTCGCCGCGACGACAGGGTGCCGCGGCGACCGCCCAGGGTCAATACGCCAGCGCCGCCATCCACACCGTGCGGTAGGACCATTCCGGTCCTCCCTCGTCTTCCAGCCAGCGGTAGATCCGGCCGAACGCGTCCCGGACCAACCAGACGTGCTCGCCATCCTCGGTCCTTCGGCGCCCCACGATGATGCTGCCCGGCGGCAACTCGGGATCCGCCATTTCGAAGGGGAGCACCCGCCCCCCGTAGCCGTCAGTCCTGAACTCCCCGTCCATCGTGGTTGTCCTCCGGCGAGCAATGGCCCGTCGAAGTCAAACTAGCGGCGAAATCCGGTTGCCCGAATTCCGAAGGGCGGACGGCCGCGGACGTCGTCCCGCTCGCCGAAAGCCGGACAGCGTGAATTCGGAAGAGACAGATCTCCGTCTTGCGCCCTAGTTTCTTCCCGTGGAAACGGAGGACCGAAATGATCCCGCCGGGACGATCACCCTCTGCTCGAGAGCGCGAGGGACCTTAACGAAGAAGTCCAGAAGCTCGTCGCCGAATACCGCAGGGCGAACCTGCACAGTGACCCCGGTCTCCGGCGACGGACGGACAGCTGGATACTCCACCGCGTGGCGCAGATCCCGAGCTTCGACAAGCATGGCGACCGCTACCTGCCGCAGGACCCGTTCACCGACCAGATCCATAGGCCGCGATGCGATTTCGCGACGTGGGGGCAGGAACTTCGCTGCGAATCTTGGCGTCGACCCGCGTCCTTTCGAACGCGCCGCCGCACGGTACATCGTCGAACTCGAGCGGGCGCGGCTCACCTCGCTCCCCAACATCGACAAGGCAGCGGCGCATGCCGAGATGCTGTTCCTGGGCTCGAAGGAGGGTCTCTCGCTCGACCGCCTGACCGATCTCGAAGCGCTGGGCTCGTTCCTGGCGATGCACCTCTACGAGCAAGGGCTGAGCGCGGGGAGCCCGCAATCCGGCTCGCCGATTTGGCCGCCCTGTCGGTCTTGGTCCGGCACGCGGTCGAGCGGCCGGGTCGTTCGGTCGTCAGGGGAACGGAGACGGCGCTGTCCCGTGCCGACCTGCTCCTTTCGGTCTTCGGCGCCTACTTCGCGTACCAGTTCGGCAACCGCGGCGAGTTCATTCGTTACGTCCGGCGGATGGAGCGCGCCTCCGATCGAGCCGGTTCGCATTTCGGTAAATATCGTCGAGTGCTGAGCCATTTCCATGTGAACAAGGACCGTAAGTCGTTGGAGGAAGTTGTTGCGCGGGACCTCGCAGGTCACTCCGTTTTCCCGGGGTATGATCGAATGGCCGGGGCAATCTGACGAACGCCATCCATTTCGCAGTACAAGAAGGCATGTCTCCAGAAGACGAGGTTCCCGGATATGGGGGCACGATCGCGAAGGCCCATGAGCGCATGAGGAACGATCCGCACGACCAGGAAACGGTGTTCGGCGTGTTCGCGCATGTCACCCATTCTCGTCATCTTGTTGGGATCGGGAGATATGACGAAGCGCTCGGCATCCTCGACGATTTTCCCGCCCGTTGGCGGGCGGCGAGCGGCGATCGTCCACTCGGGGCGATGCAGGACGTCGCCCTGAAGCGCGGCTACGCGCTCGTCTATCGCAAGATGTCCGAGAGCGGCGCCGGCAGGCTTTATCTCGATGCCTGGGAGAGCGCTTCGCGACGGGCGAAGACGTTGTGCGAGACCACCGGCCTCATGAAGGACTACGACGCGATCGTTGCCGACCACGTGCTCGCCGAGGCACGCGCCTGATGGCGGTTGCGGACAAGTATGCGAACGCAACGAAAGCTCGGTTCGAGGAGGCCTGGCGACGGGTACGGACGGGCCGATACCACGGCGGATCCGGGGTCGAGGCAGAGGTGGATCGTGCCCTGGAGAAGATCGCGCGCGACCTGCTGAATGGGCGTTATTCGGACTTGGACGATCAGGACGCTCGCATTCGCGCCGAACTGAGATCCTGTCTCTCCTCGAAAGCGCTCCGCGCCACCGGCATCCGGGAGGCCATCAGGTTCTCCTGGGAGAGATGTCCGGCGAGGTGGTCGCAGGAAGACCCGTCACCGTTGATGCGCGCCGATGCGGAGCATCGGCGTTCCGACTGATCCCGACGCGTGGATCAAGCTTGGCAGTCGATCCTCGCCATCGCGCTGTCTCCTCGCTTGTACCCTCGCCTCGCGCCTGCGAAGCGAGGTCCAGAAGTCTGCCGCCCTGGGCCTCGTCGAGACGCAGCAGCTTCCAGCCCTGGCGCTCGCCACTCGCGCTGCCGCCGGATACCTGCCGCACCCGCATGACGGCGTGGCCTTCGCGGGTGGTGCCCACGGCGTGGACTTCGACCGCGCGGTCATAGCCGTCGTAGGCCACCTCCATGACGCGGCCGTTCCTCAGCGCTTCGCATGGAGTGTTCCGCCACATCTTATCCTCGCCGGCTCCGGGGTCGGAGCTTAGCCGATTCCCCGGAGCCGCGCTGCCGGGTCACCGTCCGGCCCTGACCCTTTCCGGATCACCCGCTCGGCCACCTCGACCAGGTCGCGCTGGAGAAACGAGTGGATCTCGAGGTACTCGTCGAACAGTCTATTGCCATGAGCGGCGCACGGACCTTGACCCTGATCGTCGTGTGTCTCTGGTGCTTCCGGCGGAGCATCCGGTAGCCTCGGACTTCGCACATGGCCTTGAAGACCCGCCGTCCGTAGGGGTCCCGAATGGAATACCGGAACTCGCATGATGGTGGCGGAGGAGGAGGCGGCGGCGGAGGCGGCGGTTTCGCCGACGTCTCGCGCAGCATGGCGTCGAGCCGCAGCCTGATCCGTTCGACCGCGGCCTGGCCGGCAGCCCGCTCGCCGGGAGTCGCGCCGCGCGCGGCCAGCGCCTGGGCCTTGGCGAGCCTGTCCCGCAGGACCGCGATCTCCGCGTCGGTCGCCATGGTTCACGCCTTCCCCACCGGCGGATGGACGCTGCTCTCGCGCACCAAGCCGACGAGGTAGTCGGCCTCGTCGAGCCGCGCGAGGTCGACGACGTGAGGGCTGAACGAAGCCGCCATCGCCTTCTCGTCGCCGCCGCTGAGGCGCCAGGTCATGCGCGCCGTGGCGACCAGGAACACGAACTCGCCCAGCCCTTTGCACTGGAGCCGCATCTTCGGTGTCCGCCGCAATTCGCGGATCATGTCGCGCTCGTTCATCGTCCGTCCTCCTTCTTCGTCAGGGCGGGCGGAGCGGACGGCGCCTGCGACCGGCGCGGGATCAGGACCAGCTGGCCGTCGACGCTGCCGGTCGCAGCGATGAAGCAGTCGTAGAGCCACTCGGCTTCCGGAGCCCGGGCGATCGAGAGGATGAAGGGGCTGAACTTCCGTGCGGCGTCCTCGGGGTCCTTGGCGAGCGCCTCGCGCGCCGCGTCGACGAGCAGCACGCGTTCGCCAATGACGCCCATCGCGTACTGCCCGCGCAACGACGTGCGGATGTTCCTGCCGAGAGCTTTTTCGTATTCCATGGTCGGACTCCTGGTCCTGATGACGTGAAAGGGGGTGGGAGGAACTGCGTCCTCCCCCGATTGCTGCGGGTGCCCCTCAGGGAGCGGCGGGGCCAACGGGGGGCTTCGCCGGGCCCGATTTCCCGCCGAGGCGGGGCAGGTAGGCGGCCGCCTGCGGTGCCGGCGTCACACGTTCGAACGAGATCGGCCTTGCCCGCCTCATCGCGCGACCGATCTCGGCCGCCGCAGGGCGCTGCAGGGCGAGCCCGTCGGCCGCGTTGTAATGGCGGAGCAAGGTCTCGATGCGCGTAGAGAGCAGACTCGCCACCGCAAGCAACGGGACGTCCGAAGTGAGCAGGATGGACGTCAACGTCTTCTTCAGCGAGTGCGGCTTGATCGACGACTGGATGCCCGCGCGGCGGAGCAGGTCATTCCACGCGTCCGTCCGCAGCGAGCGGTAGGGCTTGCCGTACAGCTTGCCGCGACGGACCTGGTGAATCGGCGCCTCGGCCCCTGTGCGGCGATCCTCCTCGCGCCACGCCCGCATCATCTCGAGGAGAGGCGCCGCAATGACGACCGGCTCGACGCGCTTGGTCTTGCTGCCCTTCGCCGAAACGCCGGCCCTGTAGAGAATGCCGCTCTCAAGGTCGACGTAGCCGGTCTCAGCGTTCTTCGACCAGCGCACCCCGAGGATCGCCATGTGCCTGGAGCCGGTCATGATCCCGATCTGCTTGAAACGGTACATCATATCGAGCCGGCGGCGCGCGACGGGGTCTGTCTCGCGCCAGTAATCCGTCGTTTCATTGCCGTCGGCGTCGAACGTCGTCTCCATCTTCCAGTCGTTGGTCTCATGGTCCCAGACGCAACCGGCGAGGGCCATCTGGAGACGCTTCCAGTCGTCGCTGTTGAGGACCGCGTTCCGGGAGCCGGTCGGCTTCTCGAGCTTGAAGAGCCTGGGGATCGCGAGACCGCGCGCGTCGGCGTACTCCTTGACGCACGCCTTCAGCGACGAGAGCGTCCAGTGGACGGTCGTCGACGAGTAGGCCCGACGGCCACCGCGCCCCTCGGCGAGCCCGCGCTTCGTCCTGGCCGCCCACTCAGGCGTCAGATCCCGGAGCGTGAGCCCGTCCAGATACGGCTCGAGCCGCTCGATGTCGGCGAGAAGCTCGCGCTTGACCGCGACCGAGCGCGGCGTCGCGGCGGCTCCGAGATCCCGCGTCTCGAGAGCCTCCTCGAGCACCTCCAGAACCGTCACGTTGGCCCAGTTTGCGAACCCGCCCAGCTTCGCGTTATGCTGCCGTCGGAACTGCGCGAGGATCGCCCGGGCCGCGTCCTCGTCCTTCGTGTATGTCGAGCGGAGGAGTCGCTCGCCGTCGCAGATGTACCAGGCGCCGTCCGAGACGCGGCGCTTGATCCGAAGCGGTCGACGAACGGCCTTGCGCCCTTCGTGTCGATCTGCAGCGTCGCCGCCGCGCTCTCCAGGACGTGACGCTCGCGGATGAACCGACGCAGGTCGATGCACTCGGGTTGCGCCACCGCTTCGACGTCGATCGCGTCGCATTCACCACGACCGCGGTCGATCGGGCGCAGATCGTCGTCGCGGCCGAACGGCCGCTTGCGGGATCCAGACATTGTGGTAGTTTCCTTTTTGTGAAGGGATCTTCGGCGCTGTTCTTGCCGGAGTGACGTCGTTGATCCCGGTT
Source organism: Ottelia alismoides (assembly GCA_037367405.1). Lineage (NCBI taxonomy): Eukaryota > Viridiplantae > Streptophyta > Magnoliopsida > Alismatales > Hydrocharitaceae > Ottelia > Ottelia alismoides. The sequence goes on along the minus strand of JAZKJV010007016.1, from coordinate 63,551 downwards.
GAGAGCCCCGCCTCGCGGCGGGGCTTTTTTCATGTCCGGCTGGCCTCCCGCAGGAGGTTCGCCGGGGCTCGATGCGTCGTAGCCGAGGCTCGCGACGCTTCCGGGCCTGAGCCCGGAATTCCGACTCGCGCGGACCGATGCCGCGCGAGCAATGACTTGACCGATGCGCGGCCGCCGTCCGGCGCGCCCTTGAGAGCGCACTGACCGAGCGTGGCGAGGCCCTCGCGTGTGACGCAGAACGCCTTGCCGATCCTGCGGTAGGGGAGGCGGCCCGCGTGGATCTCGGCGCGGAGGGTCCGCGACTTTCACCGGGCCATTGGGCCAGAGAAGCGCGACGGCTTCGTAGAGCGTCAGCGGCTCGTCCATTCCCCAGTCAGCCGGGTTTGGCTTTTCGGCGACCCGTCGCGTGTTCGGCGTCCACCGTCGCCTCCTGATAGCGCTCCCGCTCATGTGTTCCGTCTCCGTCCGTCGCTGGGCGCTTTCGTTCCCAGCGCCTGGGAAGTGTGCCAAATGATTCCCATCCGGCAAGAGGGGGTCTGGCCGCGTTTGCATGTTAACCATGGTTTCTCGATCCTTAAATTGGGGGTTGAGCGAGCTTTCATTTCGCGGTCTAAGCGAATCGAACTGCGAATCGAATGCAATCGAAAACGAATCGAACGAATCGTTTCTGTCGTCTTGTTGCGATTACGTTTGATTTGATTCGATATGCTGTGAGATGTTGCCGCTTCGAGTATTCTGGCCTGGGCCGGTCAAGGGGAATCGAAGTACAAGTTCCAGTCCAGACGGAAGCGCAGTGTGCCCTCGGCGACGGCCAATGCAGCGCTCCGAAAAACCGGAGCCGGGTGCTGATCGGAGCGAAAACGGCAGTCGGTCGGACGCCCGACTGAGGGGGCTTGGTACGCACCAAAGTGCGGCAACCTGCCGCAGTTTTCGGCGTGAGAATCTTATTGTCGTCGGGCCGATTCACCATGTCCGACGACCCGGCGGTCAGCCTGACCGGAGTCGATGGCCCTAGCGGGGTCGTCAGGTCGAGCGTCAGAACGCCCCTCATCGCGAGCGCAGCGACGACGTCGAGCCCGTCCGCGGACGTCCGCCCGATCGCGTCGATGACGTCCGCCAAGCACCCGACACCGCCCGGGGCGTCCTCAGCGCTCGATAGACTGCGGTTCGTGCACGGGGGCTGACCGACGCCCGCCGCTTCGACCAGAGCATCCGGAGCGTCGTGAGCCGCGGCTCCGCGAGGACGTCCGCTCGCGTCATCACGACATGCGGTCCGAACTCGTGCGGGATCTGCGTGAACAGGTCCTCGGCGTCGTAGAACACGACCCTGACATCGCCGCCTCGGAGCCGGACGCGCACGACGAGCAGCGCTCCTTCGATCGGCGTGTCGTCTGCGGCGAAGGAAATGACGTCGGGGTCGACGAGCAGGCGGACGAGCGCGTACCGCAGCCAGCGCCTGGTGAAGAAGATCGGCAGGTCGTTCTTCCAGGAGCGAAAACCCGGGTTTGATTGTTGTGGGTGACAGACGGACATGAAGGGTCTCCCCCGGTCGCCGTCTTGGCGACCTGGTTCGGGATCTGGGAATGTTGGGGTGGGTGCGAGCGCTGCGGCTCAGGCCGCGGTGTGCGCTATTCGTCCGATCCGCACCAAGAGCCGGGAACGACCCGACGTCGTGGCCACGACGATGGGATCGTCCGCATCCGTCGTGCAAGACGGATCGCAGGATGCGATGGTCGCGCGACCGTAGCCTCGGGTGAGAGGCTCACGGCGGACCGAAGGAAACGGGTATCGGGATGACGCATGACGAACTCACGGACCGCTCCGACGACATCGACCGCGCGACGGCGGAGGCTTCCGTCGCGGGGGCCGGATCGGGGCCCGGCATCAATCTCGTTGTCGTTATCGTTGGTCCGCGCCCGTTCGCCGAGCCGACGTCCATAAAAGAACGTATAGTGAACAATCTGTCAAGCCACGGACGCCGGAAAAATTCGCGCAAGCCTCTGAAATCAGCTGGAGAATCCCGCATATGCGCGCTGGCGCGATGCCTCGTTTTAGGAGCGATCGATACGGAGGTGAACCAGCCGGCCACATTCGACATCGGCCCCGTTGTCCCACGCAGGCGTTCGACCTACATGAACATTGGTAGAACGTTTTTTTTGGGCGAGCCGACAAATGCGTCTGACAAAGCTAGCCCGCATTATCCTGTTCCTGTCGTCCTACGCTCCCCTGTGGCTGATTTTTTTCGTCAACAGCTACAGCACTTGGGTGGGTTGGATCTCACTCGCGCTCGGGGTGTTGGGAACAGGCGCCGCGATCCTGCTGCTGTCTCGCACCAAAGGGGCCGCGTCAGTTCCACTGAAAGTCGCCAAAGTCCGCCGTAAGGACTCCGACACGATGGGTTACATCGCGACCTATGTATTGCCATTCGCGGCGACGAAGCCTGACGATCCAGTCCAAATGATATCTCTTTTGATTTTCTTCGTCGCGCTGGCGTCGATTTACGTCAACTCTGGACTTATCCACATCAATCCGACGCTCTCTATCCTTGGATATCGTATCTTTGAGGTCGAAGATGGCAGTGAGAACGCTTATCCTGTGATCACGAAGCGGGCGATCCGCAAAGATGACATCCTTCAACTGGTCGATGTGGCGGACGGTGTATTCGTCGAGAAAGCGGCATGAGCAATCAACAATCATTGGAACCTGACTTCAACAGGGTTGAGGCAGCCGTCGACGGGGACCCGGGTGTAAACGTCTTTATGGCCTATTCAGAACCCAAAATAGGTCTGAAAAACCGGCTGTATCGCTTGCCTCTTCAGGATAAGTTGGCTGCCCGGTTCAGGGATGAGGGTGTCGCGTTCGTCCGGAGCGTGGGCAAAGCGCTAAGCGAGGACTGGGAACTTCACAAGTTCGACCCTTCAACTGAAGCGACGCGAGATCAAATCGAGTGGATACCGGTAGCCGAAGTCGCTGCGCTCGCCGAAGCTGAAAAGGCTTTGGCCACGCCCGCAGCGATCGAAACCCTAAACCCCGACAACCCTCCTCCGGGCAAGCCTGTCTTCACGGTCGTCACACTGACTGCATTCGATCACAAGACCGCGGTTCACCTGTTTCAACCTTCGACCAGCGCCCGTGAGATTACTCGGCGAGGGATTGTGATTTCCTGGTTCGACAACGCGTTCGCGGATGTCGTCGAAAAGACGTTCCTGTTCGATGACGCTTGGCCAGTGATCGTGAACGGCGGACATGCCTACTCCCTCCGCCGAACTGCGTTTGAGCGCATGTTCGACCTGGGCCGAGCCGTCCTGGAGCGCAAGGACGCGATCACGAAGGCGATCATCGACGTGATACCTCTGGACGACGCCGCTCCGTTCCTTGCCTACTGCGCCACAAGGCTGCGCGTTTTACAGAAACTGGAGATGGTGGCTCGACGTCCATACTTTTCGGAATTGACGATCGATAAGATCGCCCGGGCGATCACGTCCGCGCAATTGTCGATCGAGCTTCACGGAGAGGGGGACAAGCGTCGGCTGGTCTGCTCACGCAAGTCCGTCAGTGACATCGTAAAGCTCTTGAATGACGACTTTCTGGTGTCCCTGGGCATCAGCGACCAAGCCTACCGTGTGACGGCGAAGCGCCCTCTGAGTAGGAGCCGTCAGTAGCCGGCACCAGCGGCCAACAATCCGCTCGAAAGTGCAAACAAGACCGTGGGTGGCTGGGTTGAGCACTTGAACCTCTGCACAGCAGCTGTTCTCTATCCTCCCGGTTGAGCGGTTTCTATCCGTCGACGACTGGCCTAACGGTCGCGATTTGGGTCGGCTTGCTCGACAAGAGGGGCGACCACGAGGATCAATCAAGCAGAGGTTTGATGGACGTCTTTTCCCTGAGCGACCGTATCGTCGCCGATTACGGCGCCTTCTCTCGCTCCTTCACGCCAATTCGTTCGCCAGACATCTCGACCTTCGTCGATGCCGAGTACGACAGCGGCAGGTTCTGGCCCGAACCGCTCATCCAGATCAATCCGCGCTTCCAGTCGGGCGGGTCGATCTCCGAACTCGTCGCCGATGGATTGCTGCATCGGGATGCAGGTTCGATCTTCGTGAAGAACGGCGAACCGCTGAAGTTGCATCTGCATCAGAAGCAGGCGATCTCGAAGGCTCGAAACAGTCAGAGCTTCGTCGTCACGACCGGAACCGGCTCCGGCAAGTCGCTCTGCTATCTGATCCCGATCGTGGATCACGTGCTTCGCAAGTCCGAAGCCGGAGCGCGGCCGGGAACGTGCGCAATCGTTATCTACCCGATGAACGCCCTGGCCAACAGTCAGATCGAGGAAGCGGAGAAATTCCTCCGGAACTTCGATGGTCCACGGAAGCCGACGGTCGCCAGATTCACCGGCCAGGAGAAGGCCGAGGAGCGGACGGCCATCGCGGAGAGCCCGCCGGATATCCTCCTCACCAACTTCATGATGCTCGAATACCTGCTGACGCGGCGGTCGAAGCAGGACGAGCAGGTGATGAAGAACTGCGAGGGCCTGCGCTTCCTCGTGCTCGACGAGCTTCATACATATCGCGGCCGCCAGGGCGCGGACGTGGCGCTCCTAGTGCGTCGTGTTCGAGAGCGGCTTGCAACCAACGGCGAACTCATCTGCATCGGCACGTCTGCGACGATGTCGAGCAAGGGCGAAGCCATGGAGCGCAGGCGGACCGTATCCAAGGTCGCGTCGATGCTCTTCGCCACCGATATTCCGGCGCAGAACGTGCTCGTCGAGGCGCTGAGCCGTAGGACGGCGCTTCCATCCGACATTTCGCAAGCAACACTGATCGAGATGGTTCGCAGACCAGCGCCGTCGTCGATGCCGGACGTGGCGATGGCGCGAGACCCGTTGGCGACATGGATCGAGACGCGCCTCGGTCTCGAGAAGAGCGAGACCGGAGCACCAGAACGTCGCCGTCCTGTCGATCTTGAGAGGGCCTCGGCCATGCTCGCCGACGAGTCCGGCGAGCCACAAGCCGACTGCCGGCGGGCGCTCAGCGAATTTCTTCTGCTCGCGAGCAGAGGTGACAAGGAGCGCGGCGGCGACCCGAACGAAGACCGCCCGTTCTTCCCCTTCCGCCTGCACCGGTTCCTGTCGGGCGCGGGCGTTCTTCATTCGACGCTCGAACCGCGCGGTCGCCGGAAGTTCTTCTTCGAAGGCCAGGTTTTCGCTCCCGGCCGCGAGGAAGGCGAGAGCGCCCGTCTCTTCGGGACATATTTCTGCCGCCGCTGCGGACACGAGCATCATCCCGCCTACAAGGTGAAGGACGACGGCACGGCGTTCCGTGCCCGTGAAATCGACGACATGCCGGACGAAGACGACAACTTCGACGCGGATGCGGAGAAAGTCGCCGGCTTCTTGGTTCCCATTCCCGACGACGACGACGAATGGACATTCGAGGGCGATGTCGCGGACTATCCGGAGAACTGGCAGAACGAACGCGGCAACGCCCTCGTCGCCGGCTACCGCAAGCGCCAGGGCGAGAAAGTGACGCTCGCGACCGACGGCTCGCAGATGGCCTCAGGCACCAATTTTTGGTTCTTCCCGGGCAAGCATCGGTTCTGCGCGTGCTGCGGTGCCGCCAACAATGGCCAGGGGCGCGACATGACGCACCTCGCCGGCATCACTTCGGAAGGCCGATCCTCGGCGACGACTGTCCTCGTCACTTCAATGCTCGAATGGTTGAACGACGGGAGCGGTCTGGAGCAGGCGCGTCGTAAGGTTCTCGCGTTCACCGACAACCGCCAGGACGCCGCTCTCCAGGCGGGGCATTTCAACGACACCGTCTTCGTGACGATCCTGCGAGCCGGATTCCTCAAGGCGGTCGCCGACGCCGGATCGGCAGGTCTAAGAGGCGATCGGCTAGGTAAGGCCATCCAGGAGGCGCTGCGGTTCACCGGGTCGCACGAGGATCGCTTCGACGATTGGATACTGGATGCGGGGCAGGGCCGGCGCCTGACGCTGACGGCAATCGAGGATGCCGAAGAGACGATGGGAGAGATGCTCGCCTATCGAGCCTGGATCGATCAGCAGCGAGGGTGGCGCTACACCAACCCCAACCTGGAGGATCTCGGGCTGATCGAGGTCGATTACCGGGGCCTGCAGGACGTCGTCGAGCACGAAGCGGTAGCCGATCATCCGACGTTCGCGGCCCTGGACGTCCCCGAGCGCGAGAGGGTTGTCAGGGCCGTCGTCGATCACGTCCGGCGCGCGGTCGCGGTGAATGCCATCGTCCTCAAGGGCGCGAAGATCGACGAACTCAGGCAGCAGTCGATCTCGCGCCTACGGACGCCGTGGGGGCTTGCAGAGACAGAGAAGGCGACGACTGGGCGGACCGCCATCGTCGCGACGAGGCCGAGCGGACGTAATCCGGACGACGACATCGAGATCCGTAGCGGAGCCCGAAGCGCGCTCGGCAGGGCTCTCAGGTCGCGCACCAATTTCGGATGGCCAAGGCGACTGACGGAGCCGCAGACCCAGGAAGTTATCGAGGCGGTCTTCCGCGCCGCTGCGGAGACGAACTTGTTTCGGCCTTCCGGCGCCGGCCACCAGGTCGACGTCGGGCGGATCGTCTTTCGGGCCGTCGCCGACGCAAGTCCGAAGAACCGCTTTTTCGCCGATCTTTACGGCCTCACCGCTCAGGCACTGGACGCCGCTGCTCCGATCTTCGGCTTCGAAGGGCGGGAGCACACGGCCCAGGTCACGAACGAACTGCGCCAAGTTCGAGAGGCGAGGTTCCGCACCGACGACCGCGACACGATCCGCCGCGTCATGACGGAGCAGGAGTTCGACGCTCCCCCGGAGCCCGCGAGGTTCCTGCCGACGTTGTTCTGCTCGCCCACGATGGAGCTTGGCGTCGACATCGCCGACCTGAACGTCGTCTACATGCGCAACGCGCCCCCGACGCCGGCCAACTACGCCCAGCGGAGCGGTCGGGCTGGGCGCTCGGGACAAGCCGCGCTGGTGGTCACCTACTGCTCGGCGCGGAGTCCGCACGACAACTACTACTTCCGGCACAAGGAAGATCTGGTCTACGGTGTCGTCGAGCCTCCGAGCCTCGATCTCGTGAACCGGGAATTGATCGAGAGCCACTTCCACGCGACATGGCTGTCCTGCGTGAATGACGAATTCGGATCGGCGATCGCTGACGTCGTCGATATCGAGAACTCAGGACGACCGATCCGCAACAAGATCGTCAACTCGATGTCGGCGCCGAACGTGGCGGTCGACGCGAAGCGACGGATCGAACGGCTTGTCCAGGACGGCTTGGCGGGTCTTCTCACGGCCGAAGCCGCACCCTGGTTCGCCGATCCGGCCGACTTCGTCGCCAACCTGATCGGACAGGCCACTCACCGCTTCGATGTCGCGTTCGATCGTTGGCGCAATCTCCTGACCGACGCCGAACGGCTGCGTGATCGTGCGCACCTGATCAATCAGGATCTCAGTCAACCGACCGACGTGCGGCGGCAAGCCACGCGCGACTACGCCGTCGCGATGAGCCAGATCGACGCCCTGCGTGCCGACGGCAGCGGCAAGTCTTCGAACGACTTCTACCTCTATCGCTATCTCGCGACCGAAGGCTTCCTGCCCGGATACAACTTCCCGCGCTTGCCCCTACGCGCCTTCATCCCGTCGACGGGCTCCAAGCGCACGTTCGTGCAGCGTGCACGCTTCCTGGCGATCTCGGAGTTCGGACCCAACAGCATCCTCTACCACGAGGGGCGCACCTTCCGCGTGCACAGGGCGAAACTGCCGGTGAACGCCACCGCCGAAGATGGCACCCTCCGTCTCCGGCGTCTGCGCCTTTGCAGATCCTGCGGTGCTTCGCACGCCGACGACATCGGTAACCGTTGCCACGCCTGCGATGCCGAACTCACCAACAATTCGGACACGATCGCCAACATCCTCCCGATCGAAGCGGTGGATGCCCGTCCGACGCAGAGGATCACGGCGAACGACGAGGAGCGGCGGCGCCAGGGCTTCGATATCCAGACGACGTTCCATTGGCCCGTCCGAGCCCATGAAGGTCCGCAGTTCAGGAAAGCCATCCTCTCGTCTGGCGATGATGACCTCGGCTCCGTGCAGTTCGCCACGGGCGCCACCATCACGCGCATCAACCGTGGATTGAAGCGCTCGGCCAACAACGGCGCGGGTTTCTCGATCAACGTCGGCAGCGGGGTTTGGAAGCGGGAGGAGGAGGGCGGCGACCCCACGCAGCGTTTCGAGTTCGTGGTGCCGCTCGTCAGCGATACGAAGAACGTCATGCTGGTGATGCCGCCGCTGAATGTGATGCGGTCGAACGGCGTCGTTACCGCGGCGACCCTCCTCTACGCGCTCGTTCGCGGCATCGAGGCCGAGTTCTTGATCGAGGAGGGGGAGATCCTCACCGAGAATCTGCCGACTCGCGACGATCGGAAAGCGTTCCTCCTCTACGAGGCGGTCGAAGGCGGTGCCGGTGTCCTTTCGCGCTTGTCGCGCGAGGTTGACGCTTTCGCGAAGGTCGCCCGGCGCGCGCTCGACATCATGCATTGGTCATCCGCAGGGCGGCGCATCCCCGATCTGGATGATGCGAGCCTCAATGACCTTTCGGTCGATACGCTCACCGACGAGAAGGCTGATTGCGTCGCCGGTTGCTACGAGTGCCTGCTGTCCTACTTCAACCAGCCCGAGCACGAAAACATCGACCGGCGTGACCCCGATGCGCTCCAGTACCTCGTCGCGCTCGCCCGGTCCTCGCTAGCCGTCCAGCAGGATGCGTCGGTTCGTTCCGCTGGATCGCCGGCAAGCGAAGGAGCAGACGGTGGCTGCGTCGCCACGGACCCTTGGTCGGCGGCAGCGGCAACCCACGGCATCGGCGTCGGGCCCGAAAATCTCATCGTCGTCGACGGCGTGACCTACCCGGCCTCCTGGCGGCATGCGGGCGTCATCGCCATCCGTGACGGAGAAACCTGCGACGAGGATCGCCTCGCGGACATGGGCATCGTCGCCCTATCATTCGCGGGATCGGCGGATTCGTGGCCGGAACGCTTCCAGGAACTCAAGCGACTGATCGGATGAAGCCGTGACCTTCCAGCATCGACCAGGCGACATCGTGCGTGCCCGCGACCGCGAATGGGTGGTCGCCGACGTCGATGGACCGATCGTGTCGCTTCGCCCGCTAGCGGGAAGCGACGAAGACCTCCAGATCGTCTCGCTCGCGGTCGAGGGGGAGGGTGCGGTCCAGTCCGCGCAGTTTCGTCGTCCGACGCCTTCCGACCTCGGAAATCGCGAACACGCGCTGCTTCTCAAGGACGCGATGGCATTATCTATCCGTCGCGGCGCGGGGCCATTCCGCTCGGCCGCGTCGATCACCTTCCAGCCGCGTTCCTATCAGATCGCGCCGCTGCTCATGGCGCTCAAGCTCGATCCGGTGCGCCTTCTCATCGCCGACGATGTCGGCATCGGCAAGACGATCGAGGCCGGCCTGATCCTGCGCGAAATGATCGATCGCGCTGTGATCCGCCGGTTCGCGGTCGTCTGCCCTGCCCACCTCGTGACGCAGTGGGTCGAGGAACTGAAATCCAAGTTCGAGATCGAAGCCGCCGCGGTGACGCCTTCGACAGCCTCCAGACTGGAGCGTGGTCTGCCCGAGACGGAGAGCCTGTTCCAGCATTACCCGTTCACCGTGGTCAGCCTCGACTTCATCAAGGGGCCGAAACGGATCGACGACTTCATCCGCTGGGCGCCCGAAATGGTCGTGATCGACGAGGCGCACGGATGCGTCACCGGCACCGAGAGCCGGCACCAGCGCTTCCATGTGGCGAGCAGGATCGCCGCGCGAGCGGATCGCCATCTGCTGCTACTGACGGCGACCCCGCACAGCGGCATCGAGAACGCATTCTTCAAGCTTCTCGGCCTGATCAATCCCGAGTTCGCGAACCTCGGCGACCTTCAGGGAGAAGCGCGGAGAGAGCTTCGCGAGCGCCTCGGCGACCACTTCATCCAGCGCCGTCGTCTCGATCTGCAGGATTTTCCTGACGGAAAGGCGTTTCCGAGGCATGAGAAGGAAGACATCAAGTTCCGGCTCGGCAGGGAACACGGCAAGTTCATCGAGGACGTACTCGACTACTGCCGCGAAGTGGTGACAGAGGCGGGGAGCAACGAGACAAGGCAGCGGCTCGCCTTCTGGGGAACGCTCGCTCTGATGCGCTGCGTCGCCTCTAGTCCGGCGGCGGCGGTCAGCGCGCTGTCGGCGCGCGCCGTGTCGGAAGCTATGGGTGCCGAGGAGACGGACCTCGCTTCGGTCCTCGACCGGCAGGACGAGGACGTCGAAGGCTCTGACGTAGAGCCCGACGCGCTTGCTCGCCTGGGCGTCGACCCCAAGCTCCAAGCTCTCATCAAGCAAGCGAGCGCTCTCGCCGAGGCGCCGCAGAAGGATCCCAAGCTCGCCTGCCTCAAGCAGGTGGTAACTGCGTTGCGTGGCCATGGCCACAACCCGGTTGTTTTCTGCCGTTACATCTCCACGGCGCGCCTCGTCGGCGAGTACCTGCGCAAGGCCTTCAAGGATGCCGAGGTCGCGATCGTCACGGGGGAACTCCCCGCGACGGAGCGTAAGGAGGCGGTCAACGATCTGATGGGGAAGCCCGGTCGCATCCTCGTCGCGACGGACTGCTTGTCCGAAGGCATCAATTTGCAGGACGGATTCGACGCGGTCGTCCACTACGACCTCAGCTGGAACCCGACGAAGCACCAGCAGCGCGAAGGTCGCGTCGACCGTTTCATGCAGCCATCCAAGGTCGTCCGCTCCGTCATGATCTATGGTGAGGACAACCCGGTCGACGGTGCCGTGCTCAACGTGATCATCGAAGGGGCCCGCCGCATCGAGAGGGAATTGGGCGTCATCGTCACCCTGCCTGAGGACGAACGGGCCGTGTCACGAGCGCTGATGCAGGCTATGCTGCTGCGCGGAGGCGGCGGCGCGCGGTCGCAGATGACGTTCGACTTCTTCGCCGGCGCCGAAGAGGCGATGACGCTGCAATGGCGCGACGCGGCCGAGCGGGAGCGCCGCACCAAGACGATCTTCGCGCAGTCGGTCCTCAAGCCCCAGGACGTGGTCGCGGAGTGGCAACGCGCCAACGAGATCCTAGGCACGGAGGCGGAGGTGCTTCGCTTCGCGCGGTCGGCACTCAATGCTTTTGGCGCGCCGTTGCCGAAGGATGGGAGACACGCGACGATATCGCTCGCACCGCTGCCGATGCCTGTGCGGGAGCGGCTGGACGTCCTCGGTTTCAAGGAGGAAGTGAAGATCCACTTCGAGGGGCTTCAGGCCCCGAGCCGCTCCCATCCCCTCGTCGCGACGCTTGCGGAGCACATCGTCGAGTCTGCGCTCGAAGAAGGAGTGGGCGCGCGACTGCCCAGGGCTTCTGTGTGGCGCGCACGCGAGGTCAACGAGGTCCAGACGATAGCCCTCGTCAGGATGAGGTTCCGTGTCTTCCTCAGGACGCGCTCCGGTGAAACGATGCGCGTGGCCGAGCAGGTCGGCTCTTTCAGGCTCGTCGGTCGCGACGGCGGTGCGCTTGTGGCGGAGGATGCGCTCGCCCTGCTCGGTTCGTCTGTCGCCCAGGACGTTCCCGCACCGGTCGCCGAACGGATGGTTGCCGAAGCGCTCGCGCGGATCGACTCGGCGAGCGCCAAAATCGAGCGCTACGCCGCGGATCTAGCGAAAACGCTCGAGGCCGATCACCGCCGCGTCGCGCGCTCGGGGGCGGGACGTGCCGCTCAGATCGATATCGGTCTGGCGCGCGTCGAGCCGATCCTGCCGCTCGACATCGTCGGGCTGTTCGTCGTGCTTCCGGCGCTTCAGGGTTGAGGTGAAGCATGGCCCGGCGCGTCAACGACCTCGACCTGCAGGCGACGACCATCGAAGGCGGCATCCTCAACGCCTCCACCATCCAGAAAGTCCAGAAGCTCGAAGCGGACCGGCAAAAGGCCTCCGACTACGACGTCGAAAAGGGGCTCGATCTTCGAGACGAGATCAACAGGGGGTTCCGGATTCTGGGCGCTCGCGTGGCGGATTTCGAGAAGTCGTCGAGAAGCATCCTTCAGGTGCGGACCCTCGCCGAGCACCTGTTCGGAACCGTCCTCGGCTTCGACCTGACATTCCATGCGAACCCGACCACCGTGGACGGACGCGAATTCAGGCCTGCCTTCACCGCTGGGCATGTCCCCATCGTGCTCGCCACGCCTTCGGACGAAGAGGGGAAAGCCGGCGTCGACATGCCATCCGTAGCGCTCGCGGACGGTCGCCGTAAGCGGTCCGCCGCCGGAATGCTTCAGGAATTCCTCAATGCCGACGAGACGCGCATGTGGGGCTTCGCCTTCGACGGGCGCATGCTTCGCCTCATGCGTGACAATGCGAGCCTGACGCGACCTGCCTTCATCGAATTCGACGTATCCCGGATCGTCGGCGAAACGCTCTACGCCGAGTTCTCGACTCTTTGGCTCATCTGCCACGCGAGCCGCTTCTGCGGGGCGCCCGAGGATACGATCATCGAAGGCTGGAAGCAGGCGGCCAAGGACGACGGCGTCGTCGCCCGCGACAGGCTGCGGGACAACTTCCGGGCCATGCTGTCGGATCTCGGCAACGGATTGCTCGAACATCCTCGGAACGAAGGGCTGCGCACCGCGCTCGCCGAGCGCAGGCTCGACGCCATGACCTTCCAGGGCGACCTCCTGCGCTTCGCCTATCGCGTCATTTTCCTCATCACCATCGAGGATCGGGACGTCCTCCATCATCCGGAGTCCACGCCGGAGGCGCGTACCCTCTACAGATCCGGCTACGCCCTGTCCCGCCTGCGCGATAAGGCGCTAGCGCGTCCCGGTGAGGCCGGCCATCACGACCTCTGGCTCGGACTCAGGCTTGTTTTCAGCAAACTTGCGACGGGCGACGCGGCCATCGGCCTGCCCGCGCTCGGCGGCCTGTTCGACGGACGGCTGTGCTTCGATGACGCGTTCGTCTCGAACAAGAGGTTCCTTTCGGCGCTTCGGAAACTCTTCTGGATGCAGACGCCGACCGGCGTCGTGAAGGTCAACTGGAAGGATATGGAGACCGACGAGTTCGGCTATGTCTACGAAGGGCTGCTCGAACTCGTGCCGCTGATCGCCACGGACCGGAAGTCGATGACCTACCCAGGCGACGACACCGGTGCTGGTGGCGGCGGGAAAGGCAAGAAGGCGGGAGGGAACAAGCGCAAGACGACCGGCAGCTACTACACGCCGGACAGCCTCGTGAGGGCCCTGCTCGACACCGCGTTGGATCCGGTCGTCGACCACGCCGTCAGGTCGAGCGACGATCCTGTCAGCGCGATACTTTCTTTAAAAGTCATCGACCCGGCGGCAGGTTCAGGTCACTTCCTTCTGGGGGCTGCGAGACGTCTCGCTGCCCGCATCGTCGAGATCCGACATGGGGGTGCCGAAACCGCCGCATCGTTCGGCCACGCCATGCGCGAGGTCGTGCGATCCTGCATCTATGGCGTCGACGCCAATCCCTTGGCGATCGACCTGTTCAAGGCGGCGCTCTGGCTGGAGTCGGTCGAACCGGGCAAGCCGCTCACGTTCCTGGACAACAAGATCCGCTGCGGAAACAGCCTGTTCGGAGTCCACGACCTGACGGTGCTGAAGAACGGCATCAGCAGCGACGCGTATACCGCGCTGTCTGGTGACGACAAAAAAGCGGCTGCGCACTACCGGAAGCTCAATGACGAGTTCGCGGAGCGCCGGAAGCGATATCCAGGTCAAATGGAGATCGACTATTCGTCCGGCTACGACGCGGTGGCCGAACTTGCCAGGATCGTGGAGGGCAAGGGCGAGGACAGCATCGAAGAGGTGCGAGCCAAGGTGCATGATTATGACCAACTGCTGGAGAACGAGACGCTCGTTCGCCTGCAGATGGCCTGCGATATCTGGACGAGCCCGTTCTTCACCCGGAAAACCGACATTCGAACGGGCGCCGCCCGCGAGGTCGGCGTGTCGATGGACGTCTACGAGGTGATGAGCGCGAACGAGCCGCTCGTCCCGACGCCGGTGAAGGAGAACGCAGAGGCGATCGCCGACACCTTCAACTTCTTCCACTGGCCGATCGAATTTCCAGTTGTAATGCGGGATGGGGGATTTGACGTCGTCATCGGCAATCCACCGTGGGAAAAGCTCAAGCTCGTGGAGAAGGAGTTCTTCGCGACGCGCGCGCCTTGGATCGCGGACGCGAAGAAGAAATCGGATCGCCAGGCGGCCATTGATCGGTTGAACGCCGACGATGCCGGGCCCGGCGAGAAAGCCTTGCACGCCGAATTCATGAAGGCGAAGGCAGGCGCTGAGGCCGGAAGCGAGTTCGCGCGGAACTCCGGTCGTTTCCCATTGACCGGTGTCGGCGACGTCAACCTCTATCCGCTGTTCGCCGAACACTTCAGGGCCATCACCAAAGCGGGACGACGCGCGGGACTTATATGTCCCACGGGCATCGCCACCGACAAAACGACCTCGCGCTTCTTCGGCGATCTCGTCGATGCCAAATCCATCGTCAGCCTATTCGACTTCGAGAACCGGAAGGGGTTGTTCAAGGGCGTCCATCGAAGCTTCAAGTTCTGCTTGATGACGATGGGCTCCAATGCGGGACCGGTCTCGTTGGCATCCTATCTCTTGTCTACGGCGGACCTAGGGGATGAGGAGCGACGCTACTCGCTCACGGCGGAGCAGATCGCCCGGATCAATCCAAATACCAAAACCATTCCGCTTTTTCGCGCGAAGGCCGATGCCGAACTCACGGCCAAGATCCACGATAACGTACCCATTGTGTTCCGGGAGGGCGCCGAAGACGGCAATCCATGGGGCCTCCGGTTCGCCGCGATGTTCCATATGTCGGGGGATTCAGGACTATTTCAAAATGCCGCCCAAATGGAAAAGGCCGGCTTCACTCAATCTGGTCGCGATTGGGTCTCCCCTGAGGAAGACGGCCGCTACGTCCCACTCTACGAAGCCAAGATGATCCATCAGTTCGATCATCGATGGGCGACCTATCAGGGCGCGACAGAGGTCGAAGTGATCGAAGGGGAGGACGGTTCGGAGCAGGTCGACGTCAAGCCGAGGGATGTAACATCCGAAGAGAAGATAGTCTCCTCGTTTGAGCCGCAGCCTCGTTACTGGGTGCAAGAACAGGACTTAAAAGACCGATTACAAAGGGCGGGGTGGGCTCGGAACTGGCTGATAGGCTGGCGCGATATCTGCCGTGCAACTGATGAGAG
Organism: Ottelia alismoides; assembly: GCA_037367405.1. Taxonomy (NCBI): domain Eukaryota; kingdom Viridiplantae; phylum Streptophyta; class Magnoliopsida; order Alismatales; family Hydrocharitaceae; genus Ottelia; species Ottelia alismoides. The sequence goes on along the minus strand of JAZKJV010007016.1, from coordinate 48,242 downwards.
AACACTGATTTCGTCTTTTTTCCCATTATCAGGTTCTGGTGATACTCTTCTTTTATTGTTTCCGGACGTAAATGATATCAGGCTAGCTACGTGTCTTTTAGCGAATATGAATAGCATAGTCGCCGATTATGTGACTCGCCAAAAAATCCCCGGGACGCATCTTAAGTACAATATCTTCAAGCAGATCACTCTTCTGCAACCCGGATCCTATTCCGATCAAGAGATCGCATGGGTTACGAGGCATGTCGTTCGGCTGTGTTGTTCGTCGGACGCCATGAGTGCCTTCGCGAGGGACATGGGGTCAAACGCTCCACCCGAGCCGCTTGAAGATGACGCGCGCCGCTCGCTTCGGGCGGAACTCGACGCCTTCTTCGCCTGGAAGTACGGGCTGTCCAAAGAAGACCTACGGTACATCCTGGATCCGAAGAGCGTGAAGGGCGAAACCTATCCATCGGAGACGTTCCGCGGACTTCGCGAAAAGGAGAAGAACATCTTCAACGAGTATCGGACGCAACGTCTGGTGCTTGAAGCTTGGGACCGCTTCGCCTCGCGTGGCTTCAGGTTGGAAGACGAACTATTCGCCCCAAAGGCACCACCGGCGGCTGGCGCCCCCTTATCGGCTCGAGCGCTCGGAGACGGTGCTTGGGCTCGCTCCAATCCCGTTGATGGCGATTCCTTCGCCGTTCTGGCCGCAATCCTGAAGCGGATAGATCGGCCACTGTCGATCACGCACGTTCGGATGGCGGCGACCTTCGCTATCGAGGCTCACTTTCTGACAGAACTGCTCCCCGTCGACCTCAGGGAGGAATGGATGCGTCTCGTCGGTCAGGAGGCTACGCCTAGGACTGGCAACGTCACCACTTTCCTCCGTCGCGTCACCAATCCTTGGGGCGACGCGGTTCGCTCCTTCCGAGGCAACCGTTGGATGGTGGAAGATCTTGCTGCGAGAACGTGGGCACCCGGTTCAAATGTTCCTGATTTCGAAACCGATGGATGGCCGGACGGGCGGGTGCGTTTCGTCCTTGACGCCATGCAACGCTTGGACCTCGTCAATGTAATCTCGCGGTTACCGGACGAAGTCCGATCGTGGGTGCTTGATGCCGTCGCAGCCTGAGCTTCTCTCTGAGCCGCTGCTTGCGCTCAAGCCCGTCGAAGGGAGGGGCGGCCCTCGTCTCTGGGTAAGGCGCCTCGTTATCTGGAGCGATCCGTCGACCAAGATACGCGACATCCAGTTGCGTCCTGGCCTTAACGTCATCTGGTCTCCGGATGGAGGCGATGCCGGCATCGAAGCGACCGAGCGGGTGATCGGGCACGGTAGCGGTAAGACCCTGTTCTGCAGGCTGCTGAGATTCTGTCTGGGCGAGCAAAGGTTCGCCGACGAGGATCAGCGTGATCGGATCGCACATGCTTTCCCCGATGGCGCGGTGGGTGCAGAGATACTGATCGATGGGGTGGCCTGGGCCGTCTACCGCACGATCGGAGTGCGTCGAAGGCATCTCGCGCTTCCGAATGCCGATCTGGACGTCATCGCTACCGGTGACGGTGCTGCAACCGGCATGGAGCCTCTCACCAGAGCCATCGAAGCTGCCATTCTCGGGCCGGAAGTTGCGAGGATGACCCGGCTACCCGCCGCGGTGTCGGCGTGGACCGTTGCTTTGGCTTGGCTCAGCCGCGATCAGGAATGTCGCTTCGGAAGTGTGGTGGAGTGGCGCTCCCCCGCGTCCGGCTCGGAAGCCCCACTTCCGGCGAGCGGCTCCGAGAGCGGCCCCAGGCGAGACTTCCTGCGCATCCTCCTACGAGCGATCACCCAAGAGGAGCAATCTCTGCGAGAGTCGGAGACCTCGCTGAAGGCAGACGAGGTCAGACTCCAACAGGATGCGAGCGCCCTCGATTGGCAAATTCGCCGCACTTATCCCTCTTTGATGGGCAAGCTTGGATTGCCTGTCGATCCTTTGCCAGATCTTCCCATCGCGGTTCTGAGTATGCGCGAAGCGGCGAAGGTGCATCTCGCGAAAGTCACAGGGACTTCGACAACCGACAGGACTGATCTCTCTCGGGCCCGTGCCGCTCGCGAAGCCGCTCGCAAAGAATTCGAAGACCTCGAAATCGAGGCCCGGACGCTGACCGATCAGATGGCGTTCTTCGAGGATCAGGTCGCCAAGGCCCGCAGCGAAATTCCGGGCCTCGATGGTGCGCTAAAGAGCGCGAGCAATCCGGTCTGTCCCGTATGCGAAGTACCGATAGACACGGCCCTCGCCGGCCGCTGCGGGATCTCCGTCGTGGAGCACAACGAACGCGAGTGCCGCGAGCGGCTAGCAGCTTCGCGGAAGCGCCTCGACCGCCAGGAGGAGATCCTGCGCGCTCGCATGGTCAGGCAGCAGGAGATCAAACCGTCCTTGGCGCTGGCACGGCAAGCTTTGGACCGTGCGGATGCGCTCGTCACGGCGCTCGAAGCGGCCCACGACGCCAGGACCGACGCATGGCGCGCGGCCACACGGCTCGCCGACCATGTCGAGCATTTCGCTTCGCTCGTCGAAGATCGCGATCAGGCGCGGCGGGGCCGGCGGGCTGCCGAAGAAAAACTCAAGGATGTACGGGAAGGCATCGGTCGGCAACGGGATCGCCAGGGCAAGGTCTTCTCGGGCCTGAACCAGAAGTTCGAGCCGATCATCAAGGCGCTGCTTGGGCCTGATACCACCGGGAGCGTGACGCTTTCCGGGAAAGGCTTCGAGATCAGGATCGATGCCGGCGGCGACCGGCGGACCGCCGCGATAGACTCTCTCAAGGTGGTCGCGTTCGATCTGGCATGCCTTTGCCTGAGCATCGAAGAGGCCACCAACGCTCCCGCGTTCCTGATCCACGACAGTCCGCGCGAGGCCGACCTCGGGGCGAGCATCTATGGCGAGGTGTTCAAGCTCGTGCGCGATCTCGAAAGCATGACGCCAATGCCGATGTTCCAGTACATCATCACGACCACAACGCCGCCTCCCGAAGGGATGCGCGTCGAGCCGTGGTTGAGGCTTCGGCTCAGCGGTTCGCCGGGATCTGAGCGGCTGATGAGGCGCGATCTTTGACCGGCCCGATCAAGAGCATTCTGGTCAGGGCTTCCGCGCTCGGCGCACAGGTCGCGGCGTGGGTCGGCATATGAACGTCGAACGACGCCATCTTCTGCTGGACGAGGCATTCGATGCGGCTCGGCACGGCGGTTTCGATGTTCTGCTCGAAAAGGGCGACGATTATCTGACCGCAGGATGCGAATTTCCCACGCGCGTCATCATTCGCATCCACGACTGGTCGAGCGGAGCGTATCGGGTCGACGCGACGGATCCGTCCATTGCTAGCCGCCTGGGCATAGAAGGCCCTGCCATCGCTTCGACGATCGACGACCTGCGCGCGATCTGCTCTCGCGCTTACTCGATCCTCCGGTCTCTACCGTCGACGCCTTTGACGCTCTTCCAAGAGCGTACGCGTGGCATGCCCCAGGTCACGGAAGTTGAGCGTCAGGCGGTGCAGCGTGTTGGGCAAGACCTGTTTCGCGCGGCACTGGAGGACTTCTGGGGAGCCATGTGCCCAATGACCGGCATCGCCGACCGCGCGTTGCTCCGGGCCTCCCATATCCGGGCGTGGGCTGCATGTGAGAGCGATGCGGATCGCCTCGACGTGTTCAACGGCTTCCTGCTGGCATCCCATCTGGATGCGGCGTTCGACCAGCATCTCATCAGTTTCGCCGAGGACGGAGCAATCCTCTTCTCGCCGCGCTTGAGCGCTCGCGGACGGTCGGTCATCGAGAGCACGCTGATCAAGCCGAGATTGTCCCTGGACGATCGCCACAGGCGCTTTCTCGACGATCATCGGCGGATGACGCTGGTTGGCGACAAACATCAGACGGACGTTCCATGACCGAGCCCGCGCAACCCGGCATCGTCTACATCTTCACGAACGAGGCGATGCCCGGCTACGTGAAGATCGGCATGACCCAGGCGGACGACGTCGCGGCGCGCCTGAAACAACTGGACACTACAGCGGTGCCCCTGCCTTTCGAGTGCCGCTATGCGGCGCGCGTTCCGGACTGCCGCAGACTGGAGCGAACGCTCCATTTCGTCTTCGGGGAGAAGCGTGCCCGGCTCAGGCGGGAGTTCTTCAAGGTCGATCCGGATCTTGCCAAAGCGATTATCGAACTCGTCGCGGTCAGCGAGGTTACGCCGACCGAGTCCGAGCAGGGGATCACACCGACTGAGAAGCAGGCTATCGCCGAGACGCGTAAGCGCTCGGAGAATTTAACATTCGACATGATCGGACTGCAGCCCGGCGCCCTCCTGACTTTCGTCAAGGATCCGAGCATCACCTGCGAGGTGATCTCGAACCGGAAGGTCAGATTCGAGGGGCAGGACCTGTTTCTATCGAAGGCGGCGCTGATCGCAGTTCGCAAGATGGGATACGACTGGCCATCAGTGCGAGGGTGGGACTACTGGCAGCATGAAGGCCGTAAGCTCTCCGAGATCGCGGCGCAGATCGTTGAGCAGGAGGACGAAGCTTGAAGGCTATCGGCCTTCTCGACCGGCTCCCTGTCATCGGCCATCTTCTTCGCCGGCAAGCGACGATCGACATGCTTGCGATCACGCTGCTGCGAACTTCGGCCAGCGCCGAGTATGCCTATCAGGCCGCTCGCCAATCCATGCGTGACGCGCGCGACCGCAGTGATTGGCATGCGGAGAAGACGTTCGCGAAGGTCGCTGTCCGCATCGCGGAGGTCACCGGCCGGGCGATAGGGAAGGGTGCCTCTGCCCGCTACGGCGAGCCGACGCATCGGATAGAGGGCGGGCGAATTGTCCGGTTGCGATGACGGTGGCAGGGACGGCGCAGCGACGGCTTCCCTTAGGTACGGTGAGTGGTCCTATGAGCGGACAGCAGACGTGCCACGCGCAAGTCGTCGCCGCCATTTCGAAATAAGGCTTCAGCCGAATTTAAGCTGAGAAAGTCGCTCTGTTGCATCCACCGTTGGCTTTTGCTTTTCGGAGGCGGCGAAATGCCCAACAAAGCGGCTTTCCTAGATAAATATTGTCGATATCTGAAGATTATTTGATACAATGAGGCCAAAAGTATAATGATGCTTTACCAGAAAGTGCCACGGCGATCGATCTGGGACGATTTTTGTGGTGCATGTTGCCGTATACATCCAGCGCGTTGCGGACTCGCCTCCGCTCCGGGAGGCGATTGCGACCGGTTGGGATGACTCGGGTCCGGCGCGTTCGGGATCCGCGAACGTCAACGGTGAACAGGTGTCTGATGTCGGTTGGGGGCGTTAAAGCGAAGGCGGTCCGAGGGACGTGGTTCGAAGTCATCAGCGCGTCCGAGCGGGAGCAGATCGAGTCGAACCTCCACGACAATAACCCCCCGCAGCGGGTACGGGGCATTCTCCACGTGGATGCACGCGGCGCGCCCTACGGCTTGCCGACCTTCGATCGCTGGATGAACGATAGCGACCCGGAGGGGCTGGCGTTTCTAGTCGAAAGTCACTCTTCGCTCGTCATGCTCGGATTCGGCTGGTCGGACGCGAGAGCGCCAAAAAATGCCGCATGCCGGGATCTCCTTCGGTCCCTGGAGGCGGCGGCTTGGGAGGAGTGGGTCGAACACGCCACGAAGACCATTCGGGAAGGCGAGGATCCATACTGGGTGGAAACCGCCCTGCTGGAACGCTGGCACGCGCGACGTTGCGGCATGACCGAGCGCGACGGTCAGCCGATCATTTCGAACCTCGATATTGTCCGCGCATCGCCCTGGTTCCTCGAACCACCTGTCGGAAACGGCGATGTCGCCATGCATGCCGATGGCTGGACGATTTCCGAAGGCGACGACGACTATCTCTTCGTCTGGCATGCCGACAAACGCTGAGACCCCATGATGGCCGGGCAGCGGGTAAAGGTCCGGCCGCGTCTCACGCCAAGCCGGGCGACGTGCTTTACGCTGCAAGCGGTGGCGTAAGTTTCCGATCGGCGAAATTGCGCGGTTATCGCTGGACGCCATCTGCCATCTGCGTTTCCGACCCGAGATCCAGCGAGATTCACCCGACGCGGTCGAGCGCTTTTGGGGAGGCGCATGAGGTCGGCGACGGTAGCCGCCAGCCGGGAGTTCGGCCGATGCCACTCCCCCCATTTGGGGGGAGTGCCGCGAGGTCGCAGGGCTCCTAGAACGGTGCCATGTGCGTACCAGCTTCCATTTCCGGCGAGGTCAGTCCGCTGCCTTCCGCGAAAGCGAGGGCTACCGTCGTGCGCAGCGTCGACGACTTCCTGGAAGTCGCGAGGATACGGGCTCTGTCTTCGGATGTCGGCGGTCGCTGCGGGTCCGACGACATCGACGGGAGCGACTTCGATGGCACCCACGTCCTCGGCTGGATCACCGACTCTCCTGCCGCATGCCTCCGCGTTCGGTTCGCCCGGGACTTCGCCACCCTCGATCGTCTCGTCGTTCGCCCCGATGCCCGACAGGCGCCCGTCGTCTTCGAGATCGTACGGTTCGCACTGAGATTGGCCGCAAGGAAAGGATACGCCCGAGCGGTCGGCTACATGCGCGACGAGCAGGTGCAGGTCTGGACCTGCCTCGGTGCTAGGTTGGTAGGGGAGGTTGTTCCCGCCTCCAACGACGGCGGACGCTGCGCGATCATGGAACTCGACATCGAGCAGGCCGGCCCCGTGCTCGAAAACGTAGCCGTTGATCCGGTGACATTGACCGTGAACGCAGTTCGACCGGGTCGCCAGGAGTCGTTACCCGGACCGTCCCGTTAGGATCGCAATCCCCTCTTTCGGGGGAGCCTCTCCGACGGAATTGGCAATTCCCGCGCCACGTGGATTGCTCGCGAGATCGCAAATTTCAGCAGGGAGTCGGACCATGAGGCTGTCAACCGGTTCTGCGGACGGGATTGGACGCGAACCCGCCGGGGAATGCAGAAGCGTTCGGTCCACCCGGATGATCGAGAAGGTTCTGCTCTCCGAATTGCCCGTCCTCGTCGACGAAGAGCCGGAACTCGCCGACCACGTGTGGCGGACCTTGAGCATGATCCAGTCCCATGCGGCGAAACGGCGATCCAAACTGTTTGATTGGAGTTGATCGTGCTCCCCGCAAGCCTATACGCTACCAAGGTAGAAGGCGGCGACATCGCTTCCATCCGGACGAGGCATTGTCCGACGGGCGAAGAAGAAAATCACATGGATGGGCTGGGGAGCCTGCAGGAACTGGTGGATCGGGCAGGGCCCGACCTGACTAACCACGGGCTTCTCGATCTTGTTCGGGAGGCTCTGGGGCTGACGAACGTCGCCTATTTCGCGCAGCACTTGCCCCCGCTGACGAACGACGGCCCATACATCGAAGTTACCTACCCGCAGTCGTGGATCGACCATTACCGGGCAATGGGATACGTCGACGTCGATCCCGTCCTCCGAGAGCCAATGAAGACCATCCTGCCGACGGACTGGTCGACCCTGAAGAAGAGCGCGCCGAAGGTCCGCATGCTCTTCGCCGACGCGGAGCGGTTCGGCGTCGGCCACCAGGGGGTTACGATCCCGATCCGGGGGCCGAGGGGCGAACTGGCCTTCTTCAGCGTGACGATGGACGTCTCGGACGCCGAGTGGCGGCTTTTCCTCCGCGAGCAGCTGCCGACGCTCCAGATCGTCGCTCACTATTACCACGGCAGGGTGCTCGAGCAGCACAGTATCAGCCGGCCGCAGATCGTGCTGTCCAAACGTGAGATCGACGTCCTCCGTTGGGCTGCGAACGGAAAATCCGTCGCGGATACGGCGACGATCCTGACGATCTCGGCGCATACCGTGAAGAACTACCTGGAGATGGCCCGAACGCGGCTGCAGGCACTGAATACGTCCCATGCCGTGGCGCGGGCTATCGCTCTGGATCTGATCCCCCCGCCCGAGTGACCCTACTGTCAATCGGGTGATTCGGCCCGATTCCCCTCACGTCATCCTCCGACGAATATGACCGAGGCCCGAGGCCAACTGGAGGGTGAAGACATGATCATCGCAATCAACGGTTCTGAGATCGGCGAGCACAAGCATCTCGCCGACGCCATGTTCCGGCTGCGCGCCGAGGTCTTTTCGGAGCGCCTCGGTTGGGACGTCCGCGTCGAGGACGGCAAGGAGATCGACGACTTCGACCGCCATTCCGACCCGCTCTATTTGTTGTCGGTCGACGATCATGGCCGGCTGCGCGGCTCTCTTCGACTGCTGCCGACGACGGGGCCCAACATGCTCCGCGACGTCTTCCACGAACTCCTGCCGGACGGGGAGCGGATCGAGAGCCCGCTGATCTGGGAGTCGACGCGCTTCTGCGTGACCAGGGCCGCGGGCGCCGAGATCACGACGCGTCGCCTCAACCGCGCCACTGGCGAGCTTCTCGCGGGCATCGTCGAGATCGGCCAGATGGCCGGCCTGATGTCGGTCGTTTCGGTCTACGACGCGATCATGAAGAGGGTGCTCGCGACGGCCGGCTGCCCGGCCGAGATCGTCGGCGTGCCCAAGCGCATCGGAAAGGCGATGACCTATGCCGGGCTTTTCGCGATCGACGACGAGATGTTGGGCCGCATCCGCGAGGCGTCGGGGATCGAGGGATCGGTTCTTTCGCGGCCGGAAGCGGAGCGTGCTCTCGCTGCCTGACGGGCGGGGTGGGCGCGGACGCATGCGCGCCCACCGTCTTGTGAGGGGAACGCGGATCCTTCCCGATCGCGGTCCGAACGGCTTCCCGGGACGTCGACCACCCCTGCCCGGGGTCTGCGTGTCTTCAACCGGCAGGCGAGGCGAGCAGGCGCGCGAAGTTCACGACCGTCACTCTGCCTTCGCGGTTGGGGATCGAGACGAAGGCGCGCATGAGGAGATGCGCTTCGGTCAGCGCCATGAAGTGGGCCGCGAGTTCCTCGTCGGTCGACGGCGCGGCACGGCCGCTCGCCGGGGCATCGCGGAAGAACCACTCGATGCCGACATCCCAGAGCCGAGCCATCGACACCAAGAGGTTCGGCGCGATGCGCTCCTCCCCGAGTTCGAAGCGCCTGATATCGGCGACTTCGATGTCCAGATGGTCGGCGAGCGTGCTCGGCGACATGCCCTTGGATTCCCTCAGTTCCCTGATGCGCGCCCCGATGTGACGAGCGACGATGTCCCGATCCGATGCCATTTCCGATTGCCTGCGCGTCGCCGGTGTACGTTTCGACCTGCCGTTTCCACGACTGGTCGCGTTCGTCAGGGGGGCAGCCGGTCGATCCCCCAACAGACGTCGTGTTCCGCACCCCAGGGAGCGGGAGGCGAAAAACCGCGCGTCAGTCTTGGCCGCGGATGATGGCTTTTCGATCTTGCCCGGCGAGGAATTTTCCGCGGTCGATCAAGAGGGCGATTTGCGTTGCCAAGCCGAACTCCTCAATTGCCGTGCCGCGGCCTGATCCTCGAGGGTGGGCCGCGCTTGCAAACCCGTTCAATCTAGCAGCGATTTCAAGTTGTCATACCTCTCAAAAATCCGGGTTTTTTGGAGATCTGAAGCAGATGATGGCGTTTATGGATCCAATTGCCCCATTCGATATTTATCGTCTCCGAAATTCAGCCTGAGACGGCAATTTTTCACTTGCGTGCGTCCCGATGACGCGGCGATCATAAGTATTCGAACTCCTCGTTAAATTCTGATTTTTCCGATTTTCATCTGTATTTTTTGTTTGTTTGGCGGCTCACGCTGGAGATGTCGATGGTACGCCTTTTCTTGATCCTGTTCCTGCTCACGCCGGGCCTGGCTCGAGCACGCGACGTGACGATCGCCACCTGGAATTTGGGCTGGCATCTTTCGATGGCCGAAGCCCGCTCGTGGATCGCGGCCTGTTCGCAGCCGTTCGCGATGAATGCGGCGACGGGGCTTTGGACGCCGACCGGCGGGCGTACGGGGCCCGACACCAAGATTGGTTGGACTCTGGAATGGGGCAGAAACGCCAAGAACGATTGGGACATCGCCGTGCGGCCGCCCTGCGACGTCTACCAGACGGACCGTCGCGAGATCGTCCCGGTCACCGAAACCGCATACGCGAACCGGCAACGCCAGATCCGCGATCTGATCGTCCGCAGCATCGATGTCGACGTGCTCGCCTTCCAGGAGACGTCGGGCATCCAGGCCATCCGCGAGATCCTGCCCGACGGCGGCTCTGGTTACGACCTCTGCGGGTTCGATGGCTTCAAAGTGCAGCGGCTGGTGATCGCCGCGAAGAAATCGCTTGGCGGGTTCCGCGACTGCGCCGTCGAGCCCGCACTGTCGTTGCCCGAGCGTCCCGCCAAGGAGCAGCCGCGGCCGGGACTGTCGGCCACCCTGCAGGTCGACGGCAGGCCGCTTAGGATCATGACGGTGCACCTTAAGTCGTCATGCGTCAGTCCGATCGAGCAATCAAACGACCCGGCCCGCGGGAAGCTCGACGGGAACAACGAGAATTGCGTGATCCTGCAGGCCCAGGTTCGCCCGCTCGAAGCCTGGATCGAAGCGCGGGCGACCGTCCCCACCATCTTGCTCGGCGACTTCAACCGCAACCTCGCCAACGAGATCCACGCCTTCCCGCCGCCGCAGGTGCGTGTCGACGGGTCCGATCCGGCCTCGCCGCTGCCGACGACCGTCCGCGTGCGCAGCCTGGTCGGCGAGGCGAACGACGGCGCACCAGCGGCCGCCGCGCTCTCGCTCCTCGACACCACGTGTCCGATCAACGAGTTCTCGAAGGATTTCTGCCGTCGCGCGAAGACGACGGGCTTCACGCAGGCCGAGCAGCGGCCACTCGGTCGCGCCGAGAACCTCGGTTGCCGGAACCCGATCGGACTCGACCACGTGCTCGTTTCCTCGACGCTGGCCGGCGGGGCCACGGCCGAGAAGGTGCCGCTCGGACGCATGGGCGGCAGCAGGCCCGCAGGCCAGCGCTTCCCCGATCCACTTCTCGCGCTGTCTGATCATTGCCCGTTGAAGGCCAACGTCCGATTGCAGTGAAGTTCGCACGTAATCGGCTCGGGTGCAGACTGACATGACCCTTCAGGTGAACTCGTCAGTACCTTCTCCATTTCTCCGTGGACAGACGCGTTCTCTGATTGTTCCTAAGGCATGCCGACGCTAGAGTGCGGGTCATCCATATTTGGGGTGGCCGATGCCGAAGAACGTCGTGATCTTCTCGGATGGAACGGGACAGCGGGGCGGCCTGCTGTTCGACGAGCGCCGGAGCAACATCTACAAGCTCTATCGCGCGACGCGCTGCGGGCCGGACTCCGACGTCGATCCGCTCGCGCAGTACGCCTTCTACGATCCCGGCATCGGCACGCTGCCTCAGGGCGTCGGCTTCTTTGGCGCCGCGTACCAGTGGGTCTACAACCTCGTCTCGCAGGCGACCGGGCTCGGTCTGACGGAGAATATCATCGACTGCTACGCGGAGATCGTCCGCAACTGGCGGCCCGGCGACCGGATCTACCTGTTCGGCTTCAGCCGGGGCGCCTACACCGCCCGCTGCGTTGCGGCGGTGGTGGCGCTCTGCGGCGTACCCACGCGCATGCGGGATGGCACTCCGCTCAGGCGCGACGAGGCGACTTGCCGGAAGATCGCCGAGCATGCGGTCAAGGACATCTATCAGCACGTCAGTTCGCCGAAGGACAAGGAATACGCGCCGCAGCGGCTCGCGCTCGCAGCCCGCTTCCGCGAGCAGTTCGCGTCGGGGACGCCTGAACGGCCGAACGTCTATCCGCATTTCATTGGGGTGTTCGACACCGTCGCCGCCGTCGCCAACCTGGGCTCGTTGTTGCTGGCAGCGGGACTCTGGGCGATCGCGGCGTCCGCGCTCAGCGTTATCCTCTATGCCCTGACGGGCGCTTTCTGGCCCTGGTTCTGGACGGTGCTGTCGGTCAGCGTCACGGTCGCCGCGATCGCCTATCTCAAGGTGAACCTGAAGTGGGCTACGGGCCTGCCCGGTTACAGTTTCTGGCAGACGCTCCATCTGACCGGACCGCGCATGCGGTTCCTCGACCAGAACCTCAACTCCAACGTCGGCTGGGCGCGCCATGCGATCGCCATCGACGAATACCGCAAGGACTTCGATCGCGTTCCCTGGGGGACGCCGAAGGAATGGCGCAGGGTCGGCCCGGGCGAGCCGGAGTGGTTCAAGCAGCTTTGGTTCGCGGGTTGCCATTCCGATATCGGCGGCAGCTATCCCGAGCCCGAGTCGCGTCTTTCCGACATCGCGCTCGATTGGATGGCGAAGGAAGCGGAGGCCGTCCCAGGCGGGCTGATCGTCGACCGCTCGGTGCTCCGGCTCTATCCGTCGGCCGCCGGCATGCAGCACGACGAGACGAGGTCGGGCATTTTCAGGTTCGCCGCACGCTACGTCCGACCGATGAAACCCGACGCACCGCTCCACCCGTCGGTAATCGAGCGCTTCGGGATCGACGAGGTGTTGCAGTACGACGTGATGGCGCCGTATCGCCCGGAAGCGATGCGGGACCATGATCTGACCAAGCAATTCTATCGGCAGCCGCCCGCCTGAGGCGCCACTTCATTGATCATCGCAACGCCGGATGCCGATGACGGTCTCCGGGCAAGAAAACGCTCGGGCGGGTCCAAGCGGCCCGCCCGAAATTAGCCCGAGCCTAGAAGCGGCGGGGCAACAGGGTCTCCAGCTGGAGGCGCTGCAAAGTGCCGTCGAGCTTGAAACGTACGTCCGGCGTCACCCTGGGCGAACCACGGTTGCTGCGGATCGGCTGCGGTGATTGACGCTTCTGAGACAGAGACGGCTCGGTTGTTCCTCGCCCGAAGTCTCTCGGCCAATTCGTCACGAACACCTGTTGCGGTTCCCTCGGCGAGGCGTCCGCGAACGCTATCTCGAGGCTGTTGGTGCTCTCGCGCGAAGCCGCGAAGTTCACGCCCACGCCCGTGATCCGGTACAGGATCAGAAGCGGGTTCACGTGTCCTTCGAGCTTGAAGCCGAAGTCGATCCTGTAGCCTAGATCATCCGGGACCCTGTTGAACACGTCGTCGGACCCGTGGGCCAGCAAAGCGTCTCGGAGCGGCTCCATCAGACCCAGATCGTTAGTCAGCGGCGAGCCGGGTACGACGACGTCCTTGCAATGGTAATCTCGTAGCTTGTCGAGAAGCACCGTGCGCTTCGTCGAGAGCGTTCGCCCGCCCGTCGTGCGGAGTTCACCCCCTGCGTCCAGTCCGAAATTCTGGTTCAGGCCGGTAGGGACGCGGTAGCCCACACTCGGTGTCGCTCCCAGAACGTCCTCCTGCTTGAGCGTGAGATTGAAACTCGCAGCCCATGACGACAGCCAAGGGTAGTTTTTGACATTGGCGAGATAAAACGCCTTGAGGTCGCACTCCACCCTGTCCGCCACTTGCGCGACGCCGACCGCCCGCGTGACCGTTTCGGCAGGCGTCACGCAGCCGCCCAGACCCAAGGCGAGCATGCAGCCCGCCAACATCGTGTATCGCATCATCGCCCCCGCTCCGATTGCGCCATCGTAGTTGGCGTTTTCCGGATTGGAAGAGGAATTTCCCAGTATTCGAGTCAGCCTTACCTTGTGACCAATTTCATTTGGATCGTCATCGACTCTGGAAGGCGAAATTGCATGTTCGCTTCTCTCTGGGTAACGAGTTGTCTACTTGCCAGCAATGCCGGCAGGGTGTCCTATCGCCTCATTGAAGCGGTCATGACCACTGCGTCGCCATGGCGCGCCAGTCGCTTCAACATGGAGCCGGACTCTGCCAACCTCCCGCGAGGAGGGCAGCATGACGATCCGGAAGTTCACGCGGCAGCAACTGCTCGACCTGATCTGGTCGGGCCCGATGCGCACGGTGGCCGCCGATCTGGGGCTATCCGACAACGGGCTCAGGAAGGCCGCGACCAAGGCCGGATTGCCGACGCCGCCGCAGGGGCACTGGAACAGGGTCCTGGCGGGCAAGGACGTTCCGGCCAAGCCGACGCTTACGCCGCGCGGCTTCGGCGCGACGGACGAGATCTGGTTCGGGATGCAGGACTGGCAACGCCGCCATTGGCGCCCCGGCGCAGACGAGCCCCTGCCGCCCGAGCCGACGTTCGACGAGCCTCTCGAAAGCGTCCGGTCCCGGGCGGCCAAGGCGGTGGGCAAGCTCATCGTCGCGCGGGATCTGCGGCTCTGCCATCCCGCCATGAGGCGGATCGTGGAGGACGAGGCGGCGCGTGCCGAAAAGGTCCGCAACGCGCGTTGGCCGTCGTCGTGGGACGCTCCCAGGTTTTCGGCGCCGATCGACCAGAGGCGGCTCAGGCTCCTGAACGCCATCTGCATGGGCATGGCGCGCACCGGCCTCGACGCGAGCCTCTGGCGGAAGGAGGATGCGACCCTGTACGTCGGTTCGGACGAGGCGAAACACCCGCTTTTCGCCCGCAAGCTCGTCACGAAGGGCAAGGGGGCCGAGGCCGACGAGTGGATCGAAATCGTCCTTGGCTGCCTGCCCGACGACCGCGGCAAGCCACGCGCCCGATGGCAGGATGACGCCGACGCCGGGCTGGAGACCCGGATCACGGAGATCGCCGTCGATATCGTGGTGATGATCGAGGAGCACTTCCGCGAACTGCGGCTTCACCACCACGTCTGGATCGTGGAGCGCCGCGAGGCCGAGATCGAGGAAGCGCGGCAGGCACGTCTGGAAGCGGAGCGGGCAGAGCGGGAGAGGCTCGAGAAACTGGATCGGGATCGCGTGGAGCGTCTTCTCGGGGAGGCTGCGGCTCTGCAGCGGGCGCGGACGATCCGCGACTACGTTGCGGAGGTCGGGCGCCTGCAGGCCGAGGGCTCGTCGCCGGTCGCCATGGTCGAATACGAACGTTGGCGATCTTGGGCGCTCGCGATCGCCGACCGGATCGACCCTGTCGCGAGCGGAGGATTTGCGAAGGGGATCGATGCGGCTTGAATCTGCGAAAACCGCGCGGGCCGCCCGCCAATGCGTGTAGCTGGCGTGGACGATCGTCGCGAAGAAGCGGCCATTCCGATTTTCCCCTTGCAATCGTTCCTGATCTGTTCTAGCTAAGCCGTATTGCGCCCAGAAGCGTGCGCATGTCTTCGCGCCAGACGTCCGGCCTAAGCCGGCGAGCCGCGAGGGAAACCCCCAACATCGTCATTCCGAATGCAGGCGCCCTTGCGCCTGCGGGAGTTTTCCATGTCCCTGCGCAATCCCGGCGCCGGCGTCGCGCCGTCGCATCCCATTGCTGTCACGTCCCCGAAGGAGCGCGGTCCCGACTGGCTCGCGCGCCGCTATCTGAAGGCGCTCGCGGCCTCGGAGCACACGACGAGCTTCAAGGATCCCGACTTCGACGACATCGAGTTCGAGGGCAAGCCCGTCGTCACCAAGTCGGCCATGCGGGCCGACGTCGCCGCCCTGGCGGTGCTCGTCGCCCGCGCCATCCAGGTCGAGCCCGGCCTCGCGGGCAAGCTCAAGGGCGGCTCACCGGTCGTGACTCTCACGATCCATGGTCCGGAGGATGGCCCTCTTTTCCGGCGCGTGTTTGAGCGCTGCGTGCTGCATCCGAACACGTGCTTCAACGACTGGGCCCGCTCGACGGCCGACCGGCCCCGCTGCCATTTCGTCATGCGTGATGCGGAAGACCCCACGGTCCTCAAGGCCAACGCCGCGAACGCCGACGTCGGCAGGGCGCTGCACTACGGGCAGACCATCATCGGGATCGCTCCGAAGCCCAGAAAGCACCTGCCGTCCGACCTGGTCCGTGCGGCCGAGTACGAACTGACGCTTCCGGCTCTGGACGCATCCGCCGTCCGCCTGGTGGCCGAAGCGATCTTCGGGAAGGCGCCCGACGAAGTGCCGGACGACGTCCTGCGTTACATCGACCTCATGGATCTCAACATCGCCTTCCGCCGCGCTGCGACGGCGGAGGAGGCGCTCAAGGAACTCGGCGAGATCGTCGCTCGCAAGCGCCGCAAGGTCGACGGCCCGAAGCTCGGGGACCTGTCCGGTTACGGCGAGGCCAAGGTCTGGGGAATGGAACTCGCCCGCGATCTCGGCGACCTGAAGGCCGGCCGCATGACCTGGGACGAGGTCGACCACAAGGGCCTGCTTCTTTCGGGGCCTCCGGGCGTGGGCAAGAGCCAGTTCGCGGTCGCGCTCGCGGCGGAGGCAGTTGTCCCGTTGGTCTCGACGTCGGTCGCAGAGTGGAACGCGGCGTCGTACCTGTCCGGCACGCTGCAGGCGATCAGGAAGTGCTTCTCCGACGCGCGGAAGCAGGCGCCCTGCATCCTGTTCATCGACGAACTCGACGGCATCGGCGATCGCGGCGCGCTGCGCGGCGACTATGTCGAGTATTGGACGCAGATCGTCAATTGTGCGCTCGAAGAGATGGCGGGCGTCACGGACCGCGAGGGCGTCGTCGTGATCGGCGCCACGAACCATCCCGACCGGATCGACCCCGCGATCAGGCGCGCCGGCCGACTCGACCGCGAGATCGCCATCCCGCGTCCCGACGCCGAGGCGCTCCGCGGCATCATCCGGCATCACCTCGGCCCCTGCCTGCCGGACGCGGATCTGACCGGCGTCGCCCTCGCGGCGCGCGGGATGAGCGGCGCCGACGTCGAAGCCATCGTGCGTCGCGCCAAGGGCGCGGCGAGGCGCCAGAGGAGGCCCCTGGCGCTCGAGGACATCGAGAGCGTGATCACGGGCCCCGCGGGCGGGCCGACGCCGGATGAGGTCCGCTTCATCGGCATCCACGAAGCCGGGCATGCACTGGCGGCGATCCGGCTCGGGCGGGGCGAAGTCCAGGCCATCACCGTCGACCAGGAGGGCGGCTCGATGACGTTCCGCGACGTCGTCAACGGATACGTGCCGCTCTCGGTCCTGGAGGACACCCTCGTCATGCTTCTCGCTGGCCGGGCCGCCGAGTTCGTCGTCAGTGGGCCGGAGTCCGTGAGCCCCGGCGGCGCGAACGACCTCGAAATGGCGACCGAACTCGCCGGCAAGATCGAGATGACGTTCGGCCTCGGCGCGCTCGGGCTGATGAGCCTGGGATCGCGTCCGGTGGTCGATGCGATGCTTCTCATGCCGGAGCTTCGCGAAGCCGTCCGGAGGCGTCTCGATGCCAACTTCCGGCGCGCTGTGGCGCTCATCGAAGCCGACCGTGACACGCTTGCGGCGGTCGTCGAAGCGTTCATCCCGCGTCGCTACCTGACGGGAGACGAGATCCGCGCGATCGTCGCCCGCCACGACGCGGAGAAGGCCGCCGGTGCCGAGGCGGAGGCGATCCCGCTCCCCCCGACGCGGAGCCGGGAGGCCGGACGATGAGCCGCGACCTCGAAGACGACCTGCTGAGGCGGTCGGCAGTCATCGCGAACGACGAGCGTCTCTCGCTCGACGAGGCGCTCGCCGCGCTATCGGCGGAACTGGGCGTGCCGCCCGACGAGGTGTCGGACCACCTGGCGCGGCTCGTCAGGAGGAGGGCGGCTTTCGAGCGCCTGAAGCGAATCGGTCGGAACGAGCGCGTCCGATGCATGCCCGCGCGCGGCGTCGTCCGCTGCGTCCGGGACGCCATGGGCCGTGCCAACCTGATGGAGGTCTGAGATGCGTGTCTGGATCCTCTCCGACCTTCACCTCGAGATGTCCGTCTGGCGTCCGCCGGTCGACATGAAGGACCGCGCCGACGTCGTTGTCCTTGCGGGCGACGTCCACAATCCGTTGAGCCTCTCCATCGACTGGCTCACCGAACAGCGCCGGCCCGGCCAAGCCTTCGATGGCATGGAGGTCGTTGTCGTCCCCGGCAACCACGAGTTCTACCATGTCGATCTCGACCTCACGCTCGCGATCGGCCGAAGGCGTGCAGCGGAGGCGGGCATCCACCTGCTCGACTGCGGTGAAGTCGTCGTCGGACGGACTCGCTTCCTCGGATGCACTTTGTGGACTGACTACGCGCTCTACGGCGACGCGCCGAAGGCGATGGCCGCGGCGGCTCGCGGCATCAACGATCATCGATTGATCGCGCGGCAAGGCCGGCGCTTCGCCCCGGCCGACGCATTGGATCGGCACCTGACGGAGAAGATCTGGCTCGCAGGCGCGCTCGCCAAGCCGCACTCGGGTCCGACCGTCGTCGTCACGCACCACTGTGTGTCCCAACGGTCGGTTCACCCGAAATGGGGCAGGGAACCGATCTCGGCGGCCTTCTCCAGCAACCTGGACGGCTTGGTCGCGAGTTCCGGCGCCTCTCTCTGGGTGCACGGCCACACGCATGACTCGTTCGATTACGCGATCGACCGCACGCGGGTGATCTGCAATCCCAAAGGCTACGGGCCGTCCCACCTCGGCGGCACGCCGGAGAACGCGGGTTTCGATCCGCGGCTCGTCGTGGAGGTCGGGCCATGATCGCCGGTCTCTCCCCGCGGTTGCTCGCGGCCGTCCGCGCTAATGCCGTTTCCCCGGCGTGTCCCACGGGTAGAGCCTCGGGCGACGTCGCCTGGCTGATCGCGCCGGACAACGGTGAACTGCAGGCTTACCAGCGCGAACGTCGAGAGGCCGTCGACACCGACACGGTCCAGACGGGCGCGGACCTCGACCGGGACGTCGACTGCCTTCTCGAAGGCTGGCGACCGCATCCCGAAGGCCTGATCGAGGCCCCCACCATGGCGGTCGACCGCATCGTGTTCGCCCTGTCGCCTGAACTGGTCGGCGTGATGCTTCATGGGGCCGCGCTCGCTCCCGATGGCAGCCTGCTCTCGCGCGACAGGATCACGAGCCTCGTCGTCGCCGTGGACGCCGCGACTGGCCGGTGGGCGCGCACGCTGAACCGATTCTACCGGCTCGCTCACTTCCCCGAGGTCTTCGACGAGGGAGACGGACCATGACCTCGACCCCCGGAACCGCAGCGAGTGTCACGAACAACCTGGAAGGAGAAAGCGGTGAGTGACAGGGTCAGGAGGATGGTGTCTTTGCCGTACTGGGCGGTCACGGCGATGGCCCGGAGCGACATCGGAACGCTGCTCGACCGGCTCGAGCATGAGACGATCGTGGTAGAGCACTACGACCAGCCGACGGTCGTCATGATGAGCCACGAGGAGTGGCTGCGGCTTATCGGCGAGCGGAACGCCGCGCGTCGCGAGGAGGCAATCGATGGGCCCGAGTGACGACGGGGAGCGCGACGAGATCTCCACGGAAGAGGCGGCTAGCATCCTCGGCATCCCGCGGTCTCTCGTCGAGAGCCGCATGTCCGCAGGCATCCTGCCATTCCGGCAGGCGGGCTCGGAGCGATACCTGACCGGTGCCGTTGTCGAGGCGCACAAGCGCGAGATGGCAGCGACGGCCGCGATCATGCGTCGGATGTATGAAGCGCTTGATGGTGAGGGCCAGAACGCGCCGCCCTGATTGCCGGAGCCGATAAGTGGGTCACATCGTCCGCCACGGACGCCGACGATGATGTGGCTCGAGAGAGCCTGCTAATGTGTCACGCAATCAGGAGGTTGTGTCCGCCGGCCGCGGCGATCTCGAGGGCGCGCTTGGCGCTTTCCTGCCCCTTGATGTCGGCGAGGTCCGGCAGGGCGACATCGCCCTGCGCGATGCGCGGCTCCGGCCGGGCCAGCACCTGCACGCCCTTGAAGTGGTTGGCGAGCTGGATCAGCGAGAGGGGAGCGAGAACCTCGATGTCCCCGCCGGCCCAGGCCGCCTCTGAGCCGCAGGCTGCAGGACAGATGAGGCCGTGGCTCCGTCCGTTGGCGGCAACCGCGGCGGGCAGCACGCCGGCGACCGGGGTCAGCGTGCCGTCGAGCGCGAGCTCTCCCAGCGCGGTGAAGCCCTCCAGCGCATCGGGCGGGATGGCGCCGATGGCCGCCATGATGCCCAGCGCGATGGGCAGGTCGTAGTGCGAGCCTTCCTTGGAGTCGGCCGGCGCCAGATTGACGACGTGCAGGCGGCCCGGGAGCGCGAGGCCGGAGGCCGGTCAGCGCGGCGCGGCCGCGCTCCTTCGATTCCGCCACGGCAGGGCCACGTTCCCGGAGGTGACCTGCACCTGGACGGTCCACGGCACGCGCCTCGATGCCCTCGAACGCACCGTCGCGACGCGCGTGACCATGACGGATGACGTCCCCTTGCAGAGGTGAAGCGTAGGGGTGTCGAGAGTCTGGCTCAAGTCTCCGAAGACTCGGGGGAATCCGTCGCCGAGCGCTGGAACAGGGCGATGTTCTCGGCGAGATGGGCCGGGTTGCCGGTGCCGGTGAGCACGATGCCGCGCTTCATGCGACTCCTGCGGAAGCGGAAGGCGACGACGCCTGCCTGCGCCTTTTGAGGGGCTACATGCTCCATCGCTCCCATGGAGACAGGGCGGATGACGTTGGGAAAGCGGGAGTCGATTCAAGGGCTTCGGGCAGCAGGCTGAGCTGCTGAATCCGGTCCTTGAAGGTGAACTGCAGGGAGTTGAAGCGTCGAATCGCGGACGCGCAGGCCGCAATTGCCGTCCAAGGTCTGGACAGGTCCGAAACGAAGCGGATGTCTTCGTCCAAGCTCGGCGCGGGGGCGTGGCAGTTCCGTACCGCTGCTCGATGTAGTCGGACACCATCTGCTTGAACTCGGCGGCGATGCCTGCGCCCTTGAGCGTGGCGGCCTTCTTGCCGTCGATGAAGACGGGGGCGGACGGCGTCTCGCCCGTGCCTGGCAGCGAGATGCCGATGTCGGCATGCTTGCTCTCGCCCGGGCCGTTGACGATGCAGCCCATGACGGCGACGTTCAGCGCCTCGACGCCGGGATAGCGGGTCTTCCACTCGGGCATCGAACTGGAGAGCCAGCCCTGGATGTCCTGCGCCAGTTCCTGGAAGACGGTCGAGGTCGTGCGGCCGCAGCCGGGGCAGGCGGCGACCTGCGGCGTGAAGCTGCGGAAGCCCATGGTCTGCAGCAGCTCCTGGCTGGCCTTGACCTCGAGCGTGCGGTCGCCGCCGGGCTCCGGCGTCAGGGAATAGCGGATCGTGTCGCCGATGCCGTCCTGCAGCAGAACGCCCATGGCGGCGGAGGCGGCGACGAGGCCCTTGGAGCCCATGCCGGCCTCGGTGAGGCCGAGATGCAGGGCATGGTCCGTCCGGTCGGCCAGCATGCGGTAGCAGGAAATCAGGTCCTGCACCGCCGATACCTTGGCCGAGAGGATGCTGCGGTCGCGCGCGAGCCCATCTCCTCGGCGCGATGCGCGGAGAGCAGGGGCGGATTGCACCAGCGCCTCGCGCGTGACGGCGCGCGCCTCGATCGGCGTGGCCGAGCGGGCGTTGAGGTCCATGAGGTGCGTGAGCAGTCCTGATCCAGCGAGCCCCAGTTGGCGCCGATGCGCACGCTCTTGCCGTGCTTCGCGGCCAGCTCGACGATGGCGCCGAACTGCCGGTCCTTCTTCTCGCGGAAGCCGACGTTGCCGGGGTTGATGCGGTACTTGTCCAGGCCTCGGCGCAGGCGGGATGATCGGCCAGCAGCTTGTGGCCGATGTAGTGGAAGTCGCCGACCAGCGGCACGTTCACGCCGCGCAGCATCAGCCGGTCGCGGATGTGCGGCACGGCGGCGGCCGCCTCGTCGCGGTCCACCGTGATGCGAACGATCTCGGAGCCTGCGCGCCCAGAGGGCCGCCACCTGCCGGACAGTGGCCTCGATGTCGGCCGTGTCCGTGTTGGTCATGGACTGGACGACGATCGGATGGCCGCCGCCGACGATAAACCGAGCCGACGGCGACGGGCACGGTCCTGCGACGCGGCTTGGGTCCCGCGGCGGCGAATTCTGAAGGCAGGCAGGGCGCGTTCATGGCGTTTAGGTCGGCCTGAAGCTCCCTGGTGTCAAGTTCGTGGAAACCGGTCCTCGGCTGTCCTCGGCCCTTACTTGCCGGCCTTGGCCAGTTCGTCCTGCAGCTCCGGAACGATCTTGAAGAGGTCCCCCACGAGGCCGTAATCGGCCACCTGGAAGATCGGCGCCTCCTCGTCCTTGTTGATCGCGACGATCACCTTGGAGTCCTTCATGCCGGCGAGATGCTGGATCGCGCCTGAGATGCCGACGGCGACATAAAGTTCCGGGGCGACGACCTTGCCGGTCTGGCCGACCTGCCAGTCGTTCGGCGCGTAGCCGGCGTCCACCGCCGCGCGCGACGCGCCCACCGCGGCACCGAACTTGTCGGCGAGGGGCTCGATCACGGACTTGAAGTTCTCCGATGACGCCAGGGCGCGGCCGCCCGACACGACGATCTTCGCGGCGGTGAGCTCCGGCCGGTCGGACTTCACGATCTCCTGGCTCACGAAGCGCGAGAGGCCTGGATCGCCGGCGGCGGCCACGGTCTCGACCGCCGCGGAACCGCCTTCGCCCGCAGCCGGGAAGGAGGCGGTGCGGACGGTGACGACCTTGACCGGGTCAGCCGACTTCACGGTCTGGATGGCGTTGCCGGCATAGATCGGCCGCTCGAACGTGTCGGCGGAGACAACCGCCGAGATGTCCGAGATCGGCTGGACGTCGAGGAGGGCCGCCGCGCGCGGCATCACGTTCTTGCTCGCCGAGGACGAGGCCGCCACCACCGGCTCCGTAGTTCCTCGCGAGGCCGGCGACGAGCGCCGCCGTCGGCTCGGCCATCATGTGCTCGTAGGAGGCGTCGTCGGCGACCAGCACCTTCTCGACGCCGCCGAGCTTCGCAGCCGCCTGCGCGACCGCGCCGCAGCCCTTGCGCGCCACCAGCACATGCACCGGGCCGCCGATGGCCGCCGCGGCCGAGAGCGCCTTGTGGGTGACGCCGTTCAGCGCCTTGTTGTCATGTTCCGCGATCAGCAGCGTGGCCATCAGATCACTCCCGCTTCCTTGAGCTTGCCGACGAGTTCGCCCGCCGATCCCACCTTGACGCCAGCCTTGCGGCCGCCCGGCTCGACCGTCTTGGAGCACGGTCAGGCGCGGGCTGGCGTCGACGCCAAGCGCCTCGGGCGTCTTCTCGTCGATCGGCTTCTTCTTCGCCTTCATGATGTTGGGCAGCGAGGCGTAGCGCGGCTCGTTGAGGCGGAGGTCCGTCGTCACGATGGCCGGCGCCTTGAGCGCGACCGTCTGCAAGCCGCCGTCGACCTCGCGCGTCACGTTGATCGTGTGCCGGCGATCTCGACCTTGTTGGCGATGGTGCCCTGCGGCCAGTTCAGCAGGGCGGCCAGCATCTGGCCGGTGGCGTTCATGTCGTCGTCGATCGCCTGCTTGCCCATGATGACGAGGCCCGGCTGCTCGGCCTCGATGATCGCCTTGAGCATCTTGGCGACGGCGAGCGGCTCGACGGTCTGGTCGGTCTTCACATGCACGCCGCGGTCGGCGCCCATCGCGAGACCGGTGCGGATCGTCTCGGCCGCGCCCTGCGGCCCGATCGAGACGACGACGATCTCCGTCGCGCCGCCCTTCTCCTTGATGCGGATCGCCTCCTCGACGGCGATCTCGTCGAAGGGGTTCATGCTCATCTTCACGTTGGCGAGGTCGACGCCGGAGCCGTCCGGCTTCACGCGGATCTTCACGTTGTAGTCGACCACCCGCTTCACGGGCACGAGGATCTTCATGACGGCTCCCTCAAGGCGGCTTTTGTCTGGGGGTGTTTGCCGAGGCGGCAACAGGTTGTCCAGCCGCCTCGCTACGCAATTTGGTTCATATGTAAACTAATCAGGGGGCGAGATCAAGCTTCGGATCCCCCGAAGGGTCTTCGACATCGACGATCCAGAGGTCGCTGTCGAAGCGCTCCTCCCTGGCCAGGCGGGCCTCGACGTCCGCCGGCGTGGCCTCGTCCGGCGTCATGCGGCGAAAGAGGCGTTCGGGCCTCGCTTCGTCGAATGCGGTCTGCGGAGCCGGTCCATAGAGGTCGGCGCGGCCGTCGCGGCGATCGATGCAGACGAAGATCGCGCCGGCCTCCGCCGCGCCGCGTCGGCGCCCGACGCAGAAGGCGTTCTCGCCGTTGCGGCGGCGGACATAGGCCGCGACGAAGATGTCGGAGCGGAGGCGGGACACCCGCGCAGCCTTACGGCGGCGCGCGCGGCTAGTCGATGGCGATTCCCGAGGCCTGCGACAGTTCGCGCAGGACGCGGTTGGGGTCTCGGCGCGCGAGGGCAGCTTGCGATCGCGCTCGAACTTGTCGAGCGCCGCGCGCGTGCCGGGGCCGAACTGGCCGTCGTCCTTCAGCGGCCCGTAGCCGAGCCTGGTCAGGGCGCGCTGCACGGCGGCGACGGTGGGCGGCCGTTCGAAGCGATCCGGATTGGCCTTGAGCAGATTGGCGATCTGGTCGCGCGGGCGGGCCGCGCTCTGCGGGACCGCGCCGGTGCTGACGGGGCTCGTCAGCAGGGCGGCCAGCAGCGACTCGCTGGCCTCGCCGTTGACCGGCAGGCCGAGCTGCGCCTGGACGTCCCGGATCGCCTTCGTGGTGCGCGGGCCGGGGGCGCCGTCCGCCTCGCCCTGGAGGTGGCCGCGCCGCTTGAGCTCGACCTGGATGTCGCGCAGCAGTTCCGCGCGCCGCGCCTCCTCGACGTCGCGCTCGGCAGACAGGGCGCGCGTCGGGGGCAGAGGCACGTCGGCCGGCACGGGCGTCCCATGGATCTGGGGCGTGCCGACGAACATCGGCGAGCGATGCTGCTCCGGGCTGGAGCAGCAGCAGGTTGGCGAAGACGGCGAAGCCGACGCCGCCGACACCGAGCCAGCCAGGCTGCGCAGCGGATTCCGCACGATGGCTCTGCCGATCAGGCGGCTTGCGGAGGTGCGGCCATGCGCCAGCTCGCGGAACGGGCGGGCGGCGGTCTCGAGACGGTCGGAAGGTTGAGGCGCTTGAATCAGGCACGGCGGCGGGACTCGGTGCGGGATTTTTCCGGGGCTGTCGAAGAACGGCGCGAGCCGCGGGCGGGCAGGGTGCGCACGTTGCTGGGCGCCGCAGCGGCGCGCGGCAGGCGGAGCGTGACGCGCGTGCCCTCGCCGGGTTCGCTTTCCAGGCGAATTTCGCCGCCGTGCAGGGCCATCAGGCCGCCGGCCAGCGAGAGGCCGAGGCCGCCCCGCCATGCTCGCGCGTCAGGCCGTCGTCGGCGCGGGCGAAGTTCCGGCCGATCCGCGCCAGCTTTTCCGGCGGGAGGCCGGGGCCGTGGTCCGCGACGACGATCGTCGCCCAGTCGCCGTCGACGCCGGTCCTGACCTCGACCGCATGGGGCGCGCCGAACTTGACGGCGTTCGACAGGATCTGGTGCATCACGGCGCGGAAGGCGCGCTGGTCGACCATGGCGTCGAGCTGCTCGGCCGCGGGAGCGACCTCGATGACAGCGGCGGCGCCCTCGGATTCCTGCCTGAACGCGTCGACAGCGGCGAGGACGGCGGCTTCGAGGTCCGTCTGCTCCGCCTCGAAGTCATAGATGCCGGAGTCGAGCCGGGTGATGTCGATCATGGCGCTGACGATGCGCAGCAGATCCTCGCCCGACCCGTTGATCAGCCGCGCATATTCACGAAGCTTCTCGGGGTTGGTGGGCGTCGTCGCCGGGTTGGCGATGATGTCGGAGAAGCCGATGATCGCGTTCAGCGGCGTGCGCAGCTCGTGATTCACGGTCGACAGGAACGCGGCGCGGGCTCGCGACGCCGATTCTCCTTCCGAAACCAGCTCGGCGTGGGCCTGTTCGGCCGCGACGAGGTTCGAAACGTCGCGGAGCGAGGCCCGCGCCACACCGCCGGAGCCGGGCATGATCGAGAATTCGACGCTGCGGTAGCGTGGCGCCGTTCCGTCGAGGGAGGTGCGCATGCGGGCGCGCAGTTTCCGCGCCTCTCCGCCATGGGCGCAGGCCCGCAGGGCCGTCAGCAACTCTGGACGGTCGGCGACGAGGACTGTCTCGGTCAGGCCGCGTCCCGTGAGCGCGTCGGCAGGCAGGCCGAGGATGCGCTCGACATTGCCGCTGACGCGGACGACTGCTCCCGACTGGTCCGCCGCCACGATCGTCTCGGCCATGACGGCTTCGATCTCGCTGGCGCGGATGCGGTCCGCCGTCGCGGCACGCTCCTGCTCGGTATGGCTCAGGCACGAGTCCACGCACCATCATCCCGGCGTTGACCGTGAGCATCAGCAGGATCACGGCCACTGCGGCCGGCATCGCATGGGTGGCGGCCGCGGTTGTGGCGAGGCCGGCGGCGGCCAGCGCCACCAGCGTGCAGCCGGCGACCGCGAAGGACCGCGTGAGCCGACCGGAGACGACCTGCGCCTCCATCGCCTGGATCGCCACGAAGGCGAGAGCCAGCGCGACCGGCAGACCTGTCAGGGTGGCGCCGGCGAGCACGGCCGCCGAGGCGACGAGCGCCATGCCGGCGGCGCGCTCGAGGCCGGCGGGGGCGGCGGCAGTCCAGCGCGATGGCGGCCGGCAGCAGGCCGCTCAGCAGCAGGGCGGCCGTGATCGGCCAGGGTTCGGCGACCGCGAGCGCCGGGAAGGCGACCAGGGCGACGGCTGCCGTGGCCAGCCGGCCGTCGCGAAAGATGCGCAGGCGGTCCCGACCCGGAGGCGCGCCGGTCGCCGTCGCTGGGCTGGCGGTATCCCGCGCGGCGTCCTCAGCGATCGGACGCCCTTTGATGAGGCTCGAAAACATGGGGCGACTATGACGCTGCCGTCTTAAGCCAAACCTAAGGCGGGAGGGCCCCGAACGGCCCGGCGGAGGCCCGATCGCTCCAGCGTTAACGGATCCGGCGCGGATTCGAGACAATGCCGCCGCGCGGCTTGATCGGACGGCAATCGATGCCTGCCATGGTGCGCATGTGCATTTGGACGACGAGGACGCCCGCCATGGCCCTTTTCCGCATGACCGCCGCCTTCGGCCTGCTGCTCGCCATCGCGCCCGAGAAGACGCTCGAGGTGACGCGCAATGTCCTGGGCATGGCGAGCGAAACCGTTGCCAGCGAAACCGCGACGGTCGGCCCGGTCAGCGCGGAACAGGCGCTCGCCTTCTGCCGCCAGAACGCGGACCTCTGCCTGGAGACGGCGCGCCGCGCGGCGGCCGTGGCCGCCAAGCAACCGGGTCGGAGCTGAGGCGGAAGGACGCCCGGGCCCGGCCAAGGGTTGACCTCGCGGCGCGACGCGCCCATGTCCCCGGCGCATGAGCTTGCCGGACTTCGATGAAATCGCCGAGAACCTTTCCGTCCTCGAGGATTGGGAGGAGCGGTACGCCTATGTGATCCAGGTCGGCAAGGCGCTGCCGCCGCTGCCGGACGAGCTCCGGTCCGAGGCGAACCGCGTGCAGGGCTGCGCCAGCCAGGTCTGGCTCGCGACCAGCCGCGGGGAGGGCAGGGACCCGGTCCTCACCTTCCAGGGAGACAGCGACGCGCTGATCGTGCGAGGGCTCGTGGCGCTGGCGATCGCGATCAACTCAGGCAAGAAGGCCTCCGAGATCGCCGCGACGGACACGTTCGCGATCTTCGACGATCTGGGGCTCAAGGCCCACCTCTCGTCGCAGCGCTCGAACGGGCTGCGCTCCATGGTCGCGCGCATCAGGCGCGACGCGGAGGCGGCGCTCGCCTGACGTCGCTCAGGCCTCAGCGGCAGTAGAGATCGCCGTACTCGTCCTCGTAGACGCCATAGGGGCAGCCGCCGCGCCGCTGGTAGGCATAGGAGGGCTCATAATAGTCGCGGCGGGGCGTCGTGGATGCGCCGACGATCGCGCCGCCCGCAGCGCCGATGCCCGCACCAATCAGCGCGCCGCGCCTGCCGCCCAGGGCTCCGCCCACGAGCGCACCGCCTCCGCCGCCGATCAGCGCGCCGCCGACAGCCCGCTCGCCCGGCGTGTTGCAGGCCGTGAGGCCCGAGGCGAGACCGATGATCGCGACCGCTGTGATGATAGTCCTGCGCATGGGGCTCTCCTTGGCTGGCCGTGGTGGAAGGGTACAAGCGACAATGCGCCGAATTTGCGATGGTTCCCGCAAGCTTGGCAACATGCTTCAGATCGGCCGGTATGCGGCGCGGCCGGATGCGAGGGCGTCCTCCAGAAGCTCCAGCCGGTCCTGGCCCCAGAAAA
Organism: Ottelia alismoides; assembly: GCA_037367405.1. Classification (NCBI taxonomy): domain Eukaryota; kingdom Viridiplantae; phylum Streptophyta; class Magnoliopsida; order Alismatales; family Hydrocharitaceae; genus Ottelia; species Ottelia alismoides. Next base: position 20,246 of record JAZKJV010007016.1, on the reverse strand, counting down.
CCTCGCCGTCCAGGACATAGCCCGGCGCGCCGAAGACGTCGGCAGCGACCGCATCGCGTCCATTGCGCTCGTAAGTCGCGCCGGCGAGATCGCTTCTCGCCAGGGCCAGCGTCTCCTGCGGGTCGAAACTGGCGGCGGCGATCAGCCGCGCCGCCTCGGCCTCGTCGCCGGGGTTGCGATCCTCGGCCCAGAGCGATGACAGCGCCGCGCCGACAAGGCGACCGGGATCGCGGCCGGTTGCCGCGAGGCCGGCGATGGCGCGGTTGAGGAGCGTCGCGTCGAAGGGGAAATGCGCCGGCTTCAGCACAAGCGGCAGGCCGCGCTTCTCGCGCCAGCGCTGCATCTCGACGAAGCGATAGCGCTGGCGGGCCGGCGGGCGCTTCGGTAGCGGCAGGCTGCCGGTGGCGTCGAACACCTCTCCGATCGGCATCGGCCTGTAGTGGATCGTCACGCCATGGCGGGCGCAGATCGCGAGGAACAGCTCATGCCCGAGATAGGTCCAGGGCGAGGGCAGGGTGAAGTAATAGTCGATCGTGCGGGGCATGGCGGCAGGTTAGGCCGGCGGGGCCCCAAAAGCAAAAGGGCGGCCCGGAGGCCGCCCTTCGCATGTTCCCGGGAGGGAAGATGGCTCAGAAGTCCATCCCGCCCATGCCGCCGCCGCCGCCGGGCATCGGCATCGGGGCGTCCTTCTTCGGAGCCTCGGCGATCATGGCTTCCGTCGTGATCAGCAGGCCGGCCACCGAGGCGGCGTCCTGGATCGCGGTGCGGACGACCTTGGCCGGGTCGATGATGCCGGCCTTCACGAGGTCGGTGTACTGGCCGGTCTGGGCGTTGTAGCCGTCGTTGTAGTTCTTGGACTCGAGCAGCTTGCCGACGATCACGGCGGCGTCGTCGCCGGCGTTCTCGATGATCTGCTTGGCCGGAGCCGCGAGCGCCTTGCGGACGATCTCGATGCCGGTCTTCTGGTCCTCGTTGGCCGTCTTCAGCTTGGCAACCGAAGCGATGGCGCGCAGCAGAGCGACGCCGCCGCCGGGCAGCACGCCTTCCTCGACCGCCGCGCGGGTGGCGTTCAGGGCGTCATCCACGCGGTCCTTCTTCTCCTTGACCTCGACCTCGGTCGCGCCGCCGACGCGGATCACCGCGACGCCGCCCGCCAGCTTGGCCAGACGCTCCTGGAGCTTCTCGCGGTCGTAGTCCGAGGTGGTCTCCTCGATCTGCGCCTTGATCTGCTGGACGCGGGCCTCGATGTCCTTCTTCTTGCCGGCGCCGGAGACGATCGTGGTGTTCTCCTTCTCGATGCGCACGCGCTTGGCGCGGCCGAGATCCTTCACCGTGATGTTCTCGAGCTTGATGCCGAGGTCCTCGGCGATCATCGTGCCGCCCGTCAGGATGGCGATGTCCTCGAGCATGGCCTTGCGGCGGTCGCCGAAGCCGGGAGCCTTGACGGCGGCGATCTTCAGGCCGCCACGCAGCTTGTTGACGACGAGCGTGGCCAGGGCCTCGCCCTCGACGTCCTCGGCGATGATGAGGAGCGGCTTGCCGGTCTGAACGACCGTCTCGAGGATCGGCAGCATCGGCTGCAGCGACGAGAGCTTCTTCTCATGGATGAGGATGTAGGGGTCCTCGAGCTCGGCGACCATCTTCTCGGCGTTGGTGATGAAGTACGGCGAGAGATAGCCGCGGTCGAACTGCATGCCCTCGACCACGTCGAGCTCGGTATCGGCGGTCTTGGCTTCCTCGACCGTGATGACGCCCTCGTTGCCGACCTTCTGCATGGCCTCGGAGATCATCTTGCCGACCGACGTGTCGCCGTTGGCGGAGATCGTGCCGACCTGGGCGACCTCGGCGTTCGACGTCACCTTCTTGGCGTTCTTCTGGAGATCGGCGACGACGGCCTCGACGGCCATGTCGATGCCGCGCTTGAGGTCCATCGGGTTCATGCCGGCGGCCACAGCCTTGGCGCCCTCGCGGACGATCGACTGGGCGAGCACGGTCGCGGTCGTCGTGCCGTCGCCGGCGTGGTCGTTCTGACGCGACGCGACCTCACGGACCATCTGCGCGCCCATGTTCTCGAACTTGTCGGCGAGCTCGATCTCCTTGGCGACGGTGACGCCGTCCTTGGTGATGCGGGGAGCGCCGAAGCTCTTCTCGATCACGACGTTGCGGCCCTTCGGACCGAGCGTGACCTTCACGGCGTCGGCGAGGATGTCGACGCCGCGCAGCATCTTGTTGCGCGCGTCGGTGGAGAAACGGACTTCCTTGGCAGCCATGTGCCTATCCTTTCAGCGAGTGTGTGTTGAGCGGAGCGCGAGGGACGCGATTACTTCGCGATCACGCCCATGATGTCGGATTCCTTCATGATCAGGAGATCCTTGCCGTCGATCTTCACCTCGGTGCCGGACCACTTGCCGAACAGCACGATGTCGCCAGCCTTGACGTCGAGGGGGGTGAGCTTGCCCGACTCGTCGCGGCCGCCGGGACCCACGGCGACGATCTCGCCCTCTTGCGGCTTCTCCTTGGCGGTGTCCGGGATGATGATGCCACCCTTGGTCTTCTCCTCGCCGTCGAGGCGGCGGACGACCACGCGGTCATGCAGGGGACGAAACTTCATCGGAGGTCCTCATGAACTGTCATGCCCAGGCCCCATGCCCGGCGCAGCGCTGTTAGCACTCGCGTCTATCGAGTGCTAGCGAGCGCGCCGCATATGGTGAAGCTGGTGCGCAGAGTCAAGCAGAAGCGCTGACCGGGCCGGACGCTTGGGGGGGGATGCGGGCTTCCGGCGCCGAGGAATGGTGGGCGCGACAGGGATTGAACCTGTGACCCTTCGCGTGTGAAGCGAATGCTCTCCCGCTGAGCTACGCGCCCTGACATCCATGTTCCGGACCGCACGCCCGAGCAGGCTGGATCGATCCGCGTTCCGACCGGGGTGACGGAACGGCGGGCTGATTAACAGCGTTCCGGGGGCTCCGCAAGTCGCGAATGCGGGCGGCGAGGGCCGACAGGTCCCGCGGACGTCGAGCATCAGGCCGAGCATCCTTGACGCACAGGCGATCAGCCTTCATCACGCCGGCCAATCCTGGCGCGGCCGCTCGGGGCTTCCGCCAAGATTCTTGAAAGCTCCTCAACCTTCGGCATTCATGAGCTTCTTCCGGCTCGTGAGGCGATCTTGACCTGCCGGGCAGCGCGCATCGAGAGGATCGACGGTCATGACGAGCAACTTCGTTCCCGTTTCTCCCGAGCAGCACAAGCGGCTGCGCTGGCGGCGCATGCACGATTACTCCTTTGCACGGGACCTGCAGTCCGTCGACATCGCGCTGGTGGAGAGCGCGAAGCTCTGCACGGTCTGTCCGATCCTCTTCCGGAAGGCCGGCAATGCCTTCGTGCCGATGGTGTTGCTGGGAGCCGAGGCGAACCAGAACGCCTATCTCACGCCTGATTTCCGTTGGGCGGCGAGCTACACGCCGGCCATCTTGCGCGCGCACCCATTCCGGCTGGTATCGATGCGCGGGGGGCAGACTGCGCTCCTCGTGGACGAGCGCGAGGTCGACGAGAAGTCCGGGGAGCCTTTCTTCACTGAAGACGGCGCGCCGGCTCCGGCTCTCACGGAGATCGTCGAATTCCTGCATCATTTTCGAGAAAGGCCGCCGCGCGGCGCTAACCGTCGCGAACAAGCTCGCCAGCGCCGGCGTGATCAAGCCGCTGGTGATCGGCGGCAAGGATCACGAACCGCAGGCCTTGCCAGGCCTTTTCACCGTCGAGGAGATCGCGCTGAAGACCCTGTCCGACGTTGAGTTCGCGGCGCTTCGCGAGGGTGGCGCGCTCAAATTCGCCTATCACCAGATGCTATCGCTTGAGATGTGGCCAACCCTCGTCAATCTCACGCTCCGTCAGCGTTCCCGCCGCGAGGAGATCGCGGAGCGGGGGGCTGCGATCTACCAGCCTACCGACCACGGCGAGCTGGAGATCGACTGGAGCCAGTTCAACCCGGCCAAGTCCTGACGGAATCCCCAGGCGCCGGCGGTTGACATGCCGTGCCGCAGCGGCGCCGATGCGGCTCGCCTTTTGTACGGATCGATCCGGCTCCGCCATCCTGGCGTGACAGCGGCCGCGAGATCGTCGTTTGTCCGGCAGGCGCTGCATCGCCTGCCCGCGATGATCGACAGTTGGGGCGTCGTCGCGTAACCGAATCCTTACGCAAACATGGTTAGCATTGAAGGACGGCAGCGCGCTCGGTACAGGCGGCAGTCGATCCGACATGTGTGGACAAGCCAATGACCGATGCCAGACTTGATCCGGCTCTCGCGCCGCTGAAGAAGGCAATTGCCGCCTGCCGCGGAAACATGCTGGCCGTCCTCGTCTTCAGCTTCTTCATCAATCTGCTGGTGTTCGTCGGCCCGCTCTACATGCTGCAGGTCTATGATCGCGTCCTTACGAGCCGGAGCAGCGTCACGCTTCTGGTGATCACGGGTATCGCTCTTTTTTCTGCTCGCCGTCTATGCGGCCCTCGAAGTGATCCGCTCGCGGCTGCTCGTGCGGACGGGCATGCTGTTCGATCAGCTCCTGTCGGAGGATGTGCTCAGGACGGCCTTCCGCGGCTACGTGCGCAGGCCCGGAGCCGCCTACAGCCAGGCTCCGCGCGACGTCGACGCCATGCGCGAGTTCGTGACTGGCGCCGGCATCCTCGCCTTCTGCGACGCGCCCTGGGTGCCGATCTTCATCGCCGTCTGCTTCATGATGCATCCGTGGATCGGCGTGGTGGCGCTTGGCGGCGCTATCGTGATCTTCATTCTGGCGCTGGCGAACGAGCTGGCGACGCGCGGCCCGCTGCGCGAGGCCTCGGCGCAGTCCGTCGCCGCCAACCAGTATGTGTCATCGAGCCTGCGCAACGCCGAAACCGTGCAGGCGATGGGCATGGCGGGGGCCATCCTGCGTCGGCACTCGGAGCTGCACCGCAACACGCTGGCGCTGCAGGCGAGTGCCGCCGACCGGGCAGGTCTCGTCGTCGGCAGCTTCAAAGCCGTGCGCATGGCGCTGCAAGTCGCGATCCTCGGCGTCGGCGCGTATCTCGTCCTGCAGGGCCAGATGAGCGCCGGCCTGATGATCGCCGCCTCGATCATCATGGGCAGGGCACTAGCGCCGGTCGAAGGCGCGGTCGGTCAGTGGAAGCAGTTCGTCGCGGCAAGGCAGGCCTATGCGCGGACGAAGAAGCTTCTGGCCGAGCTGCCGCCGCCGGCCGAGCGCATGTCGCTTCCCGCCCCCAGGGGTGACGTCTCCGTCGAACGGCTTGTCGCCGCGCCTCCGGGTTCTCAACTCCCGACGCTGAAGGGCGTCACATTCAGCGTCCGCGCCGGCGAGGTCATCGCGGTGATCGGCGCATCGGGCGCGGGCAAGTCATCCCTTGCGCGCGCGATCGTTGGCGTCTGGCTGCCGGCGGCAGGCTCGGTCAGGCTCGACGGCGCCGAGCTCGGTCATTGGGCTTCGGAGGAGCTCGGCCCGTCCATCGGATATCTTCCGCAGGAAGTGGAGCTCTTTGCCGGCACGATCGCCGAGAACATTGCGCGTTTCGGCGACATCGATGCCGCAAAGGTGGTCGAGGCCGCGAAGAGCGCCGGAGCGCACGAGATGATCCTCAAGCTGCCGAATGCCTACGAAACCCGCGTCGGCGAAGGCGGCAGATCGCTGTCGGGCGGGCAGCGGCAGCGTGTGGCGCTGGCCCGCGCGCTGTATGGAGACCCGCGCCTGATCGTCCTCGACGAGCCAAACTCGAGCCTCGACCAGGAGGGCGAAAAAGCGCTTTCCGATGCGATCCTGCATGCGAAGGCCGCAGGCCGGACGGTCATCGTCATCAGCCATCGTACAGCGCTGCTCGCCATCGTCGATCGTGTGCTTGTCCTCGTCGACGGCGCGGTCGCCGCCTATGACCGTCCGGACGTGGTGCTGCCGAGTGCGCGCGGCAACAAGGTCAGCGCCCTTCGAAGCAGCGCCTGAGCCAGTGCGAGCCGGTCCAGCCCCCCCATCATCGCAGGACGACATGAGCGGCAACAGACAAGACGCCCCGAGCTTGCAGAAGTCCCTCGCAAACGATGTGAGGGCGCTGCCGGCAGAAGTCTTCAACCGAGGCCCCTCCGGCGAGGAGAGGAGGCCTGAGCGCGCCATTCCCGCTCTGCCGACCTCGGCGAGGGGCACGATCCTCGCCGGCGCGCTCGTCGTCGGCGTCACCTTCTTCGGCTTCGGCGCCTGGGCCGCGCTGGCGCCTCTCGCGAGCGCCGTGGTCGCGCCAGGGACAATCATCGCCGAGGCGCGGCGCAAGACGATCCAGCATCTGGAAGGCGGCATCGTTTCCGAGGTGCTGGTCCGTGAGGGCGACGTCGTCGCTCGCGGCGCGGCGCTCTTCCGCCTCGATCCGACGCAGCCAGCCTCGCGGGCCGAGCGGCTGCGGCACCAGTGGTTGACGCGCGTCTCGCAGGCCGCGCGCTTGCGCGCGGAGCGCGACGAGGCCGGGCAAATCGTCCTGCCCGACGAGTTAAAGGCGAACCGCGACGATCCCGCGATCGCCGAGATCATCGCCAGCGAGAACAGGTTGTTCGAGGAGCGCCGCCGGTCCATCCAGGGACAGGTCGAACTGCTCGAGCAGAAGGCCAGCCAGCTCGCGCTCGAAATCCAGGGTATCGACGCGCAGGAGATCTCGAAGGTCGAGCAGTCTCGCATCATCAAGCTCGAGATTGCCGATCTTCGTCCGTTGCTGGAGAAGGGGCTGATCCAGCGACCTCGCGTTTTCGCGCTCGAACGCGAGGCGTCTCGCCTCGACGGCGAGGCTGGCGAGCTGGTTGCGCGCCGCGCGCGCTCCAACGAGCAGATCGCTGAAGCCAGGCTGCAGATCCTGCAGCTGCGCCAGAGGGTGCGCGAGGAGGTCGTGACCCAGCTGCGTGAGGCTGAGTCGCAGATCGTCGATCTGGCGCAACAGTATGTGGCGGCGCGCGACGTGATGAACAGGCTCGTCATCACGGCGCCGGAAGCCGGCATCGCCCAGAGCGTGGCGATCACCACGGTCGGGGGCCGTGATTACCTCCGGCCAGGCGTTGCTGGAAATAGCGCCCGTTTCGGTGGAACCGCTGATCGAGGCGCGCATCCCCACCATGAATGCGCATGACGTTCGCGTCGGCCTGACGACGGAGGTCCGCTTCTCCGCGCTCGACCAGCGTCGGGTGAAGCCGGTGTTCGGGACCGTCAGCGCCATCTCGGGGGATCGGCTCATCGACCGGGTGACCGGGCAGGACTATTTCCTCGCGCAGGTGCAGGTTCCCCCTTCCGAGTATGCGACCAAACTGGACGGCCAGAAGGTGCATGCTGGCATGCCGGTCGAGGTCATGGTCCAGACGGGCCAGCGCACGTTCCTCGACTATCTCGTGCATCCGCTCAGCGCCGTGCTGGCGCGCAGCCTGAAAGAGAAGTGAGTGTTCCCGCTGATGGCGCACGGACGGACTTCCCCGCTGTCTCTGCCCCGCTGTCCACGGCTGGCGGGCGGCAGTGTTGCAACGCCGACACGCATTCCGGCGAAAGCCGGGCTTCACGAGGGCGTGATGGCGACAAGACGTTGCCAAATCAGAGCAAAGAGTTTGAAACGAGCAGCACAGCGCCGCCGCCACCCGACGCCGCCTTCATCGACCAAGAGGATCAAGTCATGCGCCTGCCCGGCCTGCTAACCACAATCGTTCTCGCCTCCCTTGCCGGTCCCGCGCTCGCATCCCAGACCGTGCTCGACCCGCTGACGGGCCGCGTCGTGAACGCAACGCCGAGCAACGCCGGTGGCGGCCGCGCCGCGGCGACGCCGATCCCGCGCGAGGAGGTCGCCTATTCCGGTCCTCATCGCCCCGGGACGATGGTGGTCGATTCCAAGGAGCGCCGCCTCTATCTCGTCCTGGATGGCGGCAAGGCCATCCGCTACGGCGTCGGCGTCGGCCGTCCGGGCTTCGAGTGGGGCGGCACCAAGACCGTGACCCGCAAGGCCGAGTGGCCGTCGTGGACGCCTCCGGCCCAGATGCTGCGCCGCCGCCCCGACCTGCCGCGCTTCATGCCCGGCGGTCCCGAGAACCCGATGGGCGCCCGCGCCCTGTATCTGGGCTCGTCGCTGTACCGGATCCACGGCTCGAACGAGCCGGAGACGATCGGCCAGGCCGTTTCCTCGGGCTGCATCCGCATGCTCAACGAGGACGTGATCGACCTTTACAACCGCGTGCGCGTCGGCGCGAGGGTCGTCGTCCTCCGCTGACCGCAGGAGATGCGGCGCGATCGCCGGATCACCGTCGAGAGATCCAGAAAGGGCCGGCGTCAGCGCCGGCCCTTTTCATTTGAGTCTGTTCCCGGCAGCTGGCTCGACTGGAGCCAGGCCCAGAGACGACAAAGGCGGCTTTCGCCGCCTTTGCATGATTTCCGGGTCGGATGTGCGATCACTCGTCGCCGTCGTCGTCACCGCTGCTGGCGGCCGGGGGCGGGGCGACGAGGCCGTCGAGACCGCGCAGAAGCTCATCCTCGGACATGCGGTCGAAGGCGATGTTGGAATCGTCGACCATGTTGATCTGCGTGCGGCTCTGGGGCGCCGGGATCATCGGCACGGATTCTGCCTCCGGCTCATCCACCTCGACCTGCTTCTGGAGCGAATGGATGAATTCCTCTTTCAGATCCTCGGGCTGGATCGTCGCATCGGCGATCTCGCGCAGAGCGACGACCGGATTTTTGTCGCGATCGCGATCGATGGTGAGCTGCGAGCCCGACGCGATCATCCGAGCGCGGTGGGCGGCCAGCAGGACGAGCTCGAATCGGTTGTCGACCTTGTCGATGCAATCCTCAACGGTGACGCGCGCCATGGAGCGATCCTTGTGGGTGGCAATGTTTCAGGATTGCGAGGCGCTAATGCACAATGGAACGAAACGCAAGGATTCATTGGACCGGGCGTTGTTGGTGCCCAGCGAACTGTCGACTTGCCGGCAAAGTGGTCATGAATTGCCTCCAAATTCAGCATCAAGCACAACTCTAGGGCGTGAATTTGGGACGCAAATCCTTGACGGTTGACGTTGGAAAAGGCTAAACCCGCCGCCGTGACGCCTTTGATGGCAACGCCGCGTATAATCAATAACTAAGGCTCAGCGGAGATATCCATGAGTGATCGTAACCGGATTGCCATCTTTATCGATGGGGCTAACCTGTACGCTACATCGAAATCCCTCGGGTTTGATATTGACTACCGGAAATTGTTAAAAGAATTCCAATCGAGAGGCTCTCTGCTGAGGGCTTTCTACTATACAGCCCTTGTTGAAGATCAGGAATATTCGTCTATCCGGCCTCTCGTCGATTGGCTCGACTACAACGGTTACACGGTCGTTACAAAACCGGCGCGGGAATTCACTGACGCGACTGGTCGTCGCAAGATCAAAGGCAACATGGACATCGAGCTCGCGGTTGATGCGATGGAGCTTGCCTCCCACATCGACCATATGGTGCTCTTCTCGGGCGATGGTGACTTCCGCTCCGTCGTCGAAGCCGTCCAGCGGCGCGGCGTCCGCGTGTCCGTTGTTTCGACCGTCACAACGCAACCTCCGATGGTTGCGGACGATCTCCGTCGTCAGGCAGACGAGTTCATCGACCTGCTGAGCCTCCAGGCGAAGATCGGACGGGATCCGTCGGAGCGCGCGCCGCGCGAGCCAGGCGAGCGGATGGGCTTCAGCCGTCCCGCACCGGGTTCGACCGCGCATGTGCCGGGCTTCATCAACAGGCCGCCGCGTACGACCGAGAACCCTCCGGAGTAATCCGGGCCAGACGGGGCATTCGCGGACGGCCGGGCCTCGCGGCCCGGCCGTCGCCGTTTTCAGCCGAGACCGCCGACGAGCATGTACTTGTGCTCGACGAATTCATCCATGCCATGCCGGCCGCCCTCGCGGCCGAGGCCGGATTCCTTGACGCCGCCGAAAGGCGCGACCTCGGTGCCGAGGATGGCTGAATTGATGCCCACCATGCCGTATTCGAGGGCATCGGCGACACGGAAGGCGCGGCCGAGGTCCTTCGTGTAGAAATAGGAGGCGAGCCCGTATTGCGTGGCGTTCGCCTGCCGGATCGCGTCGGCCTCGTCCTTGAACCTGTAGATCGAGGCGACGGGCCCGAAGGTCTCCTCGCGCGTCACGAGCATCTTCGTCGTCACACCGGCGAGCACCGTCGGCTCAAAGAACGTGCGACCGAGTGCGTGGCGCTTGCCTCCCGCGACGACCTTCGCGCCGTTGGCGACGGCGTCGGCGACGTGACGCTCCACCTTCTCGATGGCCCTGGCGTTGATGAGAGGGCCCTGCGCCACCCCGACCTCGGCGCCGTTGCCGACCTTGAGCTTGACGACCTCGGCGGCGAATTTCTCGACGAACCGGTCATGGATGCCTTCCCTGCACATAGAGGCGGTTCGTGCAGACGCAGGTCTGGCCCATGTTGCGGTACTTCGCGATGATGGCTCCCTGAACCGCGGCATCGAGATCGGCGTCGTCGAAGACGATGAAGGGCGCATTGCCGCCGAGCTCGAGGCCGACCTTCTTCACGGTTTCCGCGGCCTGCTTCATCAGGAGCTTGCCGACCGGCGTGGACCCCGTGAAGCCGACGAACTTGACCGCCGGGTGAGACGTCATCACGCCGCCGATCGCCTGGGCGTCGAGACCGGTGACGATGTTCAGGACGCCTGCGGGGAAGCCGGCGCGGTGGGCGAGTTCCGCCAGGGCCAGCGCCGTCAGGGGCGTGTCGGGCGCAGGCTTCACGACGAAGGTGCAGCCGGCGGCCAGTCCCGGGGCGCATTTGCGCGTGATCATGGCCGCGGGGAAATTCCACGGCGTGATGGCCGCGCAAACGCCGATCGCCTGGCGCTGCACGATGATGCGGGCATTCGGGAAGGGGGAGGGGATCGTCTCGCCGTAGATGCGCTTCGCTTCCTCGGCGTAGAATTCCACGAAGGAGGCGGCATAGGCGACCTCGCCACGGCTCTCGGCCAGCGGCTTGCCCTGCTCGGCCGTCATGATCTGCGCGAGATCCTCCTGGTTCGCCATGATCAGGTCGAACCACTTGCGGAGGATCGTAGAGCGTTCCTTGGCGAGCTTGCCAGCCCAGGGCCTGAAGGCCGCTTCAGCCGCCTCGACCGCGGCCGTCGTTTCAGCCGCGCCGAAATCCGGAACCCGGGCGAGCACGTCGCCGGTCGCAGGGTTGTCGACGGGCGTCGAGCCGACGCCTTTCCATGCGCCGTCGATGTAGCATTGGGCCTTCAGAAGGCTCGGATCCTTGAGGGCGAGCATGGCGGTCTCCCTCGAACTGACTGTCGGGCGCGGAATAGCATGCGGCCCATGCGCGAGCGAGTGGGCGGCGATGATGCCTGCGATCAGCGGCAGTTATGGGCGGCAGGCGAGGGCCCGTCCGCCCCGCACTCAAGCGCACTGCAATCCCGCGTGATTGTACATGTAAACCATGGCGATAGCGTGGAAATGCGCCCCTTGCCGAACGGTTTGACGGTTCTAGAATCCTCAGGTTTTTGTGGGGCAGGGCGAACGATGTTTCATCCCACCGAGGACGGCGGGCAGGGCGGCCATTGGCCTGCTGCCGCCGGGCCGGCGGCAGCACCGGGCGCGCGCATGGCCCGTCGCTGCCCCTGCTGCGGCAGTCACAGCCGTCGAGAGCTTCGCTGGGGCAGGGACGGCTGGACGACGGCGCAATGCCTGTCGTGCGATCTCGCCTACACGACGGAAGCGCCGAGCCATGTCGCCCTCGCGGAAGATCTCGAATGGTCGGTGAGTTTCGCGGCCGAGGAGCGGGCCCGGAAGCGTCGGTCGCCGCTGCTCGCCCGGCTCGACGCCGCGACGCGGTGGCGGACGCGGCTGCGCCAGCAGACCAATCCGATGGACTTCATCCGCCCGAGGCTTGCCGGTGGCGCGGTCCTCGACATCGGATGCGGCAACGGCAGCTACCTGGCGACCCATGCGGCGGGCTACCGCCTTTACGGGATCGACATTTCGCCGCCGCTCACGCGGGTGGCGGACGGGCTGTTCGCCGGGACCGGCGGCGGCGCGATCTGCGCGCCTGCCTTACAGGCGCTCACGACAATGTCCGCCGGATCGATCGATGCCGCGATCCTTCGCTCCTACCTCGAGCATGAGGCGGAGCCCCTGCCGGTGCTGGAGCGGTTGCGCATGGTGCTGAAGCCGGGCGGCTTCGCCGTGGTGAAGGTGCCGAACTACGCCAGCCTCAATCGGCACCTCATGGGCCAGCGCTGGTGCGGCTTCCGCTTCCCGGACCACCTGAACTACTTCACCCCGGCCACGCTCTCCGCGATAGCGGCACGCGCGGGCTTCCGGAGCGAATGGCGCTGGCGCGACCGGCTGCCAACCGACGACAACATGTGGTGCGTGCTCAGCTGAGCAGCCGGTTTGCGTCGCCTCGCCGGTTCTGCCAGAGAACCAGCGAGCCTCCGGAACAACGCCGCGATCACCGATGAATCCCATTTTCGCCGACGTCCAGACGTCCATCTTCGAGGTGATGTCGCGCCTCGCCATCGAAAACAAGGCGATCAACCTGGGTCAGGGATTCCCGGACGACCCCGGGCCCGATCGACGTCAGGCGCAAGGCGGCCGAGGCTGTCGTGGATGGCTGGAACCAGTATCCTCCGATGATGGGCCTGCCCGAACTCCGGCAGGCCGTCGCGCATCATTACGAGCGCTTCCACGGCGTGGTGTTCGATCCAGCAAGCGAGGTGATGATCACGTCCGGCGCCACGGAGGCGCTGGCTGGCGCGCTGATGGCGCTGATCCGGCCCGGCGACGAAGTCGTGCTGTTCCAGCCGATGTACGACGCCTATCTGCCTCTCGTGCTGCGCGCGGGAGGCGTGCCGAAGTTCGTGACGCTGAAGCCGCCGCATTTCCGCTTCAGCGAGGCGGACCTGGCGGCTGCCTTCTCGCCGCGAACCAGGGTCGTGCTTCTCAACAATCCCCTCAATCCGGTGGCGACGATCTGCCCGGTCGAGGATCTGACGATGCTGGCCCATTTCTGCATGGCGAACGACGCGATCGCGCTCTGCGACGAGGTCTGGGAGCATGTGATCTTCGACGATGCGGTCCATACGCCGCTGATCGCGCTTCCCGGCATGCGCGAGCGCACGGTGAAGATCGGCTCGGCCGGCAAGATCTTCTCGCTCACGGGCTGGAAGGTCGGTTTCGTCTGCGCCGCGCCGAAGGTGCTGCAGGTGCTGGCGAAGGCGCACCAGTACATTACCTTCACCACGCCGCCGAACCTGCAGGCGGCGGTGGCGCATGGGCTGATGAAGGAGGATGCCTACTTCAGCGATATGCGCGCCGCGTTCCAGCGCAGCCGCGACCGGCTTGCGGACGGACTGAGGACGCTTGGCTTCGACGTGCTGCCCGCAGCCGGCACCTACTTCCTCAACATCGACATCACGCCGACCGGCATGTCCGACGATGTCGCGTTCTCGAAGCATCTCGTGACACAGCACGGCGTGGCGACGATCCCGGTCAGCGCCTTCTACGCCGAGAACCACGTGAAGAACGTGGTTCGCTTCTGCTTCGCGAAGAAGGACACGACCATCGACGGCGCGCTGGAGCGGCTCGAGGGGATGGTGCGGGCCTGACGGTCAGGCCCGGTCGATGCGGCCGGCGTAAACATCCGCGCTTCGCATTGTGGGCGTGGATATAGTCCGTGCTGGCGTTGGACAGCATGCGGTCGATGACCCGCTCCACGTCGGTTCCGTCCACGACGTCTCCGTCGATCATCATCCCGTCGCGGTCGAAGGCGCGGAGCGAGAGCAAACGCGTCCGCATGACCTCGGGCACCTCGCCAATGCGGTCGTACCGCTCGGTCGCGCCCTCCCTGATGTAGATCGCGTGCGTGGCGCGATAGGGCGAGAGTGCCGGCTGGCTCATGTGATTGAGCAGCAGCACGGCCTCCCCGGCCCGCGCCTCGCGCATCTCTATGCGGTCGGGGAAGCCGGGCTGACCGGTCGCGGCGTAGCGGCGGATGCCCATGGCGAGGAGCTCGTCTGCCGGCAAGCCGAAAAGGTGAAGGAATGGCTCCGGCGAAAGCCCGGTGATGCGGAACGACATGCGTTTCTCCTCTGCTGCGATGCGGCGACCAAGCCTCAAGCCGCGGAGGGGCTCCACCCGTTTCCTGCTGGCCGGCGGATTAACCACGTTCCTTACCGGGGCCTTAACGCGGTTGGCCGATGATCGTGGTTACCGTTCCGGCAATCTGGAGACGAGAAATGACCGCAATCATCGTCAAGCGCGGCGCCCTGGCCCTGGCGGCCGCCACGCTGCTGTCCGCGCTGCCGCTGGCCCCCGCGGAGGCCCAGTACTATCCGCGCCGCAACCACGGTGGCCAGGCCGTCGCCGGCGGGATCATCGGCGGCGTGATCGGCGGGCTTGCGGCCGGCGCGATCATCCAGTCCGCCCGTCCGCATTATTACCCGCCCGTGGCCGCGCCGGAGCCCGTCTATGCGGCGCCGCCGGAGCCCTATTACGTGCCCACCTGCCACATCGTCAGGCGCAAGGTCTGGCTCGACGACTACGCCTACACCTATCGCCGGGAACGCATCTGCGAGTAAGGGAGGCGCATCGCGCCTTTCCCGTGTTTTTTCAGCGCTTTTGGGGTAAATTCAGCGATAGCGAATCAGCAGGCTGAAAGCACCTCAACTTCATGGCTGAACCCATTGATAACGCCGCCGGAAACGGTGCGTCGCCCGAGTATGGCGCGGAATCGATCAAGGTCCTCAAGGGGCTGGATGCGGTCCGCAAGCGGCCGGGCATGTATATCGGCGACACGGATGACGGATCCGGTCTCCACCACATGGTCTACGAAGTGGTGGACAACGCCATCGACGAGGCCCTGGCCGGCCACGCGACCGAAGTCACGGTGACGCTGAACGAGGACGGCTCCTGCACCGTCACGGACAACGGCCGCGGCATCCCGACCGCCGTGAAGCAGGACGACGATCACGAGCCGAAGCGCTCCGCCGCAGAGATCGTGATGACCGAGCTGCATACGGGCGGCAAGTTCGACCAGAATTCCTACAAGGTCTCCGGGCGGCCTGCACGGCGTCGGCGTGTCGGTCGTCAATGCGCTCTCGTCCTATCTCAGGCTGCGCATCTGGCAGAACGGGCAGGGGCATTCGATGGAGTTCCGCCACGGCGTGGCGCAGGCTCCGCTCGCCGTCTTCGGGCCCTCGAACGGCAAGCGTGGCACCGAGGTGACGTTCCTGCCCTCGACCGAAACCTTCACGATGGTCGAGTTCGACTTCAAGACGCTGGAGCATCGGCTGCGCGAGCTCGCGTTCCTGAATTCCGGGGTGAAGATCATCCTGACCGATCGCCGGCGCGGCGAGAACAAGGTCGAGGAGCTCTATTACGAGGGCGGGGTGGAGGCTTTCGTCCGCTACCTCGACCGCGCCAAGACGGCGCTCCTGCCCAAGCCGATCCTCGTCATGAAGACGCAGGAGGAGATGAACGGCATCGGCGTCGATGTCGCGCTCTGGTGGAACGACAGCTACCACGAGAACGTGCTGTGCTTCACCAACAACATCCCGCAGCGCGACGGCGGCACGCATCTCGCCGGCTTCCGCGCCGCGCTGACGCGGCAGGTCAACGGCTATGCCGAAAGCTCCGGCATCGCCAAGGAAGGGAGAAGGTCGAGCTGACCGGCGACGATTGCCGGGAAGGGCTCACGGCTATCGTGTCGGTCAAGGTTCCTGATCCGAAATTCTCGAGTCAGACCAAGGACAGCTCGTCTCATCGGAAGTGCGGCCGGTTGTCGAGAGCGTCGTCAACCAGGCGCTCGCCACCTGGTTCGAGGAGCATCCGGCGGAAGCCAAGCTGATCGTCGGCAAGGTCGTCGATGCGGCGGCCGCGCGCGAGGCGGCGCGCAAGGCGCGCGAGCTGACGCGGCGCAAGGGCGTGCTCGACATCGCCTCGCTGCCCGGCAAGCTGGCCGATTGCCAGGAGCGGGATCCCGCCAAGAGCGAGCTGTTCCTGGTCGAGGGCGACTCGGCCGGCGGATCGGCGAAGCAGGGCCGCAACCGCGAGTTCCAGGCGGTGCTGCCGCTGCGCGGCAAGATCCTCAACGTGGAGCGGGCCCGCTTCGACAAGATGCTGTCGAGCCAGGAGATCGGCACGCTGATCACGGCGCTGGGCACCGGCATCGGGCGGGAGGAGTTCAATCCCGACAAGATCCGCTACCACAAGATCATCATCATGACGGATGCCGACGTCGACGGCTCGCACATCCGCACCCTGCTGCTCACCTTCTTCTTCCGGCAGATGCCGGAGCTGATCGAGCGCGGCTACATCTACATCGCGCAGCCGCCGCTCTACAAAGCGGCGAAGGGCAAGGCCGAGGTCTATCTCAAGGACGAGCGGGCCTATGAGGAAACCTGCTCGAGGGCGGTTCGGAAGGCGCCATCCTGCGCTCGCCGAATGGCGACCGCACGGGCGGCGACCTGCGCGCCACCATCGACGAGGCGCGGCTCGTGCGCACGGTGCTGACCGGCCTGCACAGCCGCTACGACCGCGCTGCGGTGGAGCAGGCGGCGATCGCCGGCGCGCTCAAGCCGATGCTGCCCGACAGCCCCGAAGGCCCGGCCAAGGCCGCCGCCATCGCGGAAAGGCTGGACCGGCTCGCCGACGAGTTCGAGAAGGGCTGGAGCGGCGAGGTGCGCGACAACGGCTACCTGCTGAAACGCACGGTGCGCGGCGTCACGCAGGTCGTGGTGCTCGACGCGCAGCTCCTGAACAGCGTCGATGCACGCAAGCTGGACGAGCGTCCGCGAGCCTGGCGGAAGCCTACGGGAGCCCTGCGATCTTCAACCGCAAGGGCAAGGAGAGCGTCATCCATGGGCCGCTCTCGCTGTTCAACGCGGTGAAGACCTCCGGCGCCGACGGCGTGCGCCTGCAGCGCTACAAGGGTCTTGGCGAGATGAACCCGGAGCAGCTCTGGGAAACCACGCTCGACCGCAACGCCCGCTCGCTGCTGCAGGTGAAGATCAAGGAGGTCGATGAGGCCGACGACATCTTCGTCAAGCTGATGGGCGACGTCGTGGAGCCGCGCCGCGAGTTCATCCAGCAGAACGCGCTGAGCGTGGCGAACCTGGACGTGTGAGAGCACCT
The DNA here is from genome assembly GCA_037367405.1 of Ottelia alismoides. NCBI lineage: Eukaryota > Viridiplantae > Streptophyta > Magnoliopsida > Alismatales > Hydrocharitaceae > Ottelia > Ottelia alismoides. Next base: position 3,066 of record JAZKJV010007016.1, on the reverse strand, counting down.
CGCGGCTCAGGCGTAGAAGGCGGAGCGCGCCAGAAGCCCCGCGAAGCAGCAGAGCGCGATCGCGGCGGCGCGGGGGAGCATGCGCTCGGCCCGTGCTCCGGCCGCCAATCCTCCCAGTGCGCCCGCGGTCAGCCACAGGCCGCGAAGACGGGCGTCAGGAGCGCCAGCGCGGCCAGATGCGCCAGAAGCGCGCCGGATCGCTCCACGCGGCCTGGGGCACGAGGCCGAGCGCGATGATCAGGGCTTTCGGGTTCAGCAGGGTGGTGACGGCGACATGGCGCGCGCCGATCTCGCCCTCCGGCCGGCCGCTTGCGCCGCGTCGCCAGAGCTGACCGGCGAGGAACAGAAGATAAAGGGCGGCCGCCGCCTGGATCGCGGCGCGGGTGGCCGGGGCGTCGCCGAAAAGGGGTTCGATCAGCAGGCCTGCGGCGAGAACGGCCGCCTGATATGCGGCCAGTTCGGCGAGAAGCAATCCGGCGCATGCCGCCATCCGCTGGCGGCGCCCGCGGTTGCGAGCAACGCATTGGTCGGGCCGGGCGTGGCCAGGAGCAGCGCGACGCCCGCGATAAACATCAGCGACACCATGGCCGTCTTGTGTCCCGCCACCGGCGGGCCGGCCATGACGCAGGTCAAGCCTGCGTCAAACTGCGACCGCCTGGCCCTTCTCCGGCACGATCACCTTCGTCGCATGCCCCTTCATCGCCGCCTGGAAGCCGCTCGCATCCGCCGCGATGATCGGGAAGCTGCCGTAGTGGCAGGGGATCACGGCATCGAGCTTGAAGTAGCGCTTCACGGCCAGCGCCGCCGTCTCCGCGCCCATGGTGAAGCGGTCGCCGATCGGGACCATGGCGACCCTGGGCTGGTGAAGCTCGGCGATCAGGGCCATGTCCGAGAAGATGTCCGTGTCGCCCATGTGGTAGATGGTCGGCTCGCCCGGAGCCTTGATGACCACGCCGCACGGGTTGCCGAGCGCGATCGGCATGCCGTCGACCATGTCGCCCGAGGAATGGTCGGCGCGCACGAGCGTCACCGTGAAGCCGCCCTGATCCGTCGTGCCGCCGGTGTTCATCGGGTCGAAGCTCTTGAGGCCCTTGCCCGCGAGCCACATGGCAGAGATCGTAGTTGGCGATCACCTTCGCGCCGGTTTCGGCGGCGATGGCGAGCGTATCGCCGACATGGTCGCCATGGCCGTGGGTGATGGCGATATGCGTGACGCCCCGGATCGCCGCCGCGCGGTCAGACGTGAAGGCCGGGTTGCCGGTGAAGAAGGGGTCGATCAGGACAGCCTTGTCCGCGAAATCGAGGCGGAAGGCGGAATGGCCGAACCAGGTGATGCGCATGAGGGCTCCTTCTGCGAGGTGGCATGGACGTTGTGCGTCCTTCGAGACGCGCCTTCGGCGCTCCTCAGGATGAGGTGAGTTTGAGTCTGGCCTAGGGGCCAGATGCCGATGCAAGTCTCATCGCCGCCTCATCCTGAGCAGCCGCGAAGCGGCGTCTCGAAGGACGCAGTAGGCGCATGCGGCGGCCGATGTCAGGCCAGCCAGCGCTTGCGCCGCTTGTAGTGTTTTCACGTCGCGGAAGCTCTTCTTCGCGCCCTCGGCCACGCCGAGATAGAATTCCTTGACGTCCTCGTTCTCGCGCAGCGCCTTCGCCTCGCCGTCCATGACGATGCGCCCGGTCTCCATGATGTAGCCGTAGGTCGCGTATTTCAGCGCCATGTTGGTGTTCTGTTCGGCGATCAGGAAGGAGACGTTCTCTTGGCGTTGAGGTCCTTCACGATCTCGAAAATCTCCTCAACGACCTGCGGGGCGAGGCCCATCGACGGCTCGTCGAGCAGGATCATCTTCGGCGCGCTCATGAGGGCGCGGCCGATGGCGCACATCTGCTGCTCGCCGCCGGAGGTGTAGCCGGCCATCGACTTCCGCCGCTGCCGCAGGCGCGGGAAGTAGTCGTAGACCTTCTCCATGTCGCGCTTGATCGCGGCCGCGCCGTCGCGGCGCGTGAAGGCTCCGGTGAGCAGGTTCTCCTCGATGTCGAGATGGCCGAAGCAATGGCGGCCCTCCATCACCTGGATGCAGCCGCGCCGCACCAGCTCGTTGGGCGAGAAGCGGTCGACCCGCTCGCCTCGAACTCGATGGAGCCCTTGGTGACCTCGCCGCGCTCGGCCTTCAGCAGGTTCGAGATGGCCTTGAGCGTCGTGGTCTTGCCGGCGCCGTTGGCTCCGAGGATGGTCACGATGCCGCCGCGCGGGACGGTCAGCGACACGCCCTTCAGCACGAGGATCACGTGGTCGTAGATGACCTCGATGTTGTTGACCGCGAGGATCGGGGCGGCGGTTTCTGTCGCGAGGGCGGCTGACATCGCAGGACTCCGGCAATCGCCCTCTCCCCGCGGACGGGGAGAGGGATTTCAGCATGACCTCCCCGCTGCCGGGGAGGGGGCTCAGCTCACGAGGCCTTGTCGCAGGGCTCCGTGCGCTTCGGCCCAGCCGGCGTTCTTCTCGACATAGTCCTTGGACGCCGCCTCGATGAGCGGACGGACCTCGTCCTTCAGGGGCGAGATCCAGTCCGAGCCCTTCACGTACTTGGTGCCGTCCCACTCGGAGACGAACACCTTGTTGTGGCCCGAATGGTCGCCGCAGGAGAGCTGCAAGGGGGCCGCGAAGCCCTCCATGCCCATCTCCTTCAGGCGCGCCTCGGTGATGTTGAGGGACTCCATGCCGCGGCGCACGTCCTCGCCGTTCACGACCTTCTTGCCGGTGAGGCGCTGCGCGTTGCGGATCGCCTCGACCATGAGCATCGAGTTGTAGACGCCGCGGTTGTAGATCGCCTCGCCGATGCGATCACGGTTCGACACCTTCGACAGGCCCTTGGCGTGGACGTGGTCAGGATGTCCTGGATGACCGGGAAGTTCTGGCCGGCCATGGTGAAGGACAGCGCCTTGTAGCCCTTGCCGCCGGCCTCGCCCGCGCTGGGCTGTCGTCGTCGCCGCCGGCCCACCAGACGCCGACCAGCCTGTCGACCGGGAAGCCGTTGCGCACGGCTTCCTTGACCGCCGTCGGGTTCA
>JAZKJV010007015.1:0-53156 GCA_037367405.1 Ottelia alismoides | reverse complement strand
TTATGCACTAGCTTGATGGTGGCCTGGCTCCCAGATTCAATCACCTCCCAACTGGATGTTGTCTCCCGATGCTAGCAAGAGAGCATCGTCAAACGTCCGTTGTCCCTCGTTGTTGTAGAAAAACAAAGCACAAAATCTGCCTACGCGAATTAACAATGAGCGCACAAGTGGTGGAGAGCAGATGGGGGTGGAGAATGTAATGTTCTTGTTGTGTTGTGTGTTGTTTTGAAAGGCTTAGAGTACAATCCTTTATATAGACGACCTGCTTGTCAACAAAGAGCCAAAAGAGAGCCACTCATCTCCCATCAAGACATTAAGTGATAACGAGTTCCTATTGTGACACCCCTAGGATCCGGGTACTCGACAAACCAATTCCACGCATATACATTTCCACATTCGAATACTTGACATACACATAAGCAAGAGAAATAGCACAATTTACTGGAATTTAAAAATTGCTTTTCAATTCATGACCTGTTCATAATCACATTCCATTGATCATTTCCATGTCTACAAAAATATGTATGTAAGCATAAATAAAGATGTCCACAATTATACATTTTACATGGCACGTCTCTCAACAAAAATGCTACAAGTAACGAAGGATGGTAAAACTGTCAACAACTGTACCACAAAAAGTATCGTGAAGCTGCACAAAAGTGATGGTGCCTCCAACAATCACTGTTGCGAATCTGCGGATCCACACATAGGTATGTTATGAGCAAAGTTGCCCAATACGATTTAAAGAGAACTACACAAAAAGAAATGCAGGATAAACATTAAATGTGTGCAAAAGAGAAAGAACCAGGATAATTGATCTTACAGAGAATTACATTTTTACTTTTTATTGTTTGATCTGGATATGGATATGAGTAACCAAGCTTCATGGATAGTCTCTGGTCTTGGTCTGGATGAGATCTCACACTATGACTCTAAGGTAAAAGAAGACACCTTAGGGTTAGGGTGCCTCCGTAGGCATGCGGTGGGATACAATGCATCCTAACTAAGTTCCCAACACATCCACTTAGCTCCACTTCGCAATTATACTTCCGATTCACAAATTAGATTCAACCCACGAATCATCGCGACAATCCAATGCTTCTTATGCACATGAGTTTTACGTCCCATCACCAACTTCATTAACCACATTTCCCGGAACTCCTCTCTAAGCGCTCCCACTCGGAATACTGGCCAATGTGGCCTACATTGGCCTGTACACGAGTGTTAACTCTAAGTGACAAGCGAAGCACTAACCGACCAACCATGACTACTTGGCTCACGCTCGTGCATCGGGCTAAAGCACGCAAGTACTGAGGCCAACACCGTCAAATTAGCCTTCGGTGTGCCAAGCAACATGTTCCCCAACCATCACAGCTACAATAGCAGTTGGGATCACGGTCATCTAGGCTTCTACCCGGGGCTCCAAGGGTGCATGCCCCTCCCTTGGCGGTAACTACTCCGCTACCCATATGCCACAATGTCGATGTGTGCTCCTATTTTCTATCGGACTTTCGATATTAACCAGTGTGATATAGATCCACATTTTCAAGATATGCAAGCAACTCCTGTTAGGACTATTATAAGAGAATGCCCCCAAGAGATGCACGAGTCAATTATGACTTACATTGGGATCCCTTATAATCCCGGACCACATATTAAACTATCAGTAATGGATTTGGTTTTAGAAGAATGGTTCAATGATCCTAACCATTTATATCCATTAGAACACACATAACTGAATGCTTATTTGATAAGTATTGCCAAGAATCACCGCTAGAGGGATTGATCTGGACATATTCATGTTCTATGGAACTCAAATGATAAAAGTATATATGCAAACTTTAAAAGATTCTGGAAACTTTCATACTCACAAATGACATCAAAGTATTGACAATAATTGAAATTTGAGTATTGTGATTCTCTTGAGGCACTTTCATTTGAACCTTTATAACAGGTGATTGTCGTTGGGAATACTCATGTTACCTTACCATAGATCAGCATAGGACTCCCCTTGCATGGATTCATTATCTACAAAAAAAATTAACGATGTCCTTGACATAGATGGAAACTTCTGTTGTTTCCAATATGAAGAAATCTCCTTGAAGCACCTCAAACGACATCAAGGATATGAAAGAGAGATTAAATTGAAATTTAGGAATCCAATTGAGTAGACAGAATGTCCTCAAAATATTTCAGCAATTATGAGAACCTTTTGTCATGATCATATCTCAAATAGAATTATATTCTGATGGTACTGGATGGGTGCTATGATTATATCACGAATCTTTGATCTAGTTTTTTTTCATGTCCAGGTACAACTCGAGCTCCAGTCTCAAGGATCCCTTTGCAAACAAACGAGCAGCATGAACCATCCAGCCACAATTGCGTCGACACTCTGTCCAAGGTTCAAAATAAGTCAACTGGATATTTTGAAAAATTAGAATGGATGGAAAGTGTAAGGGCAAGAGCCCATACAGTTGATCTACTTCCACCAACAAGTAGTTCATGTAATATGGAGTGATTCGATTCGAATCAGGCTATGTATTTCTCACTGAAGTCACCCACATGAACATCATGGATAATGGCTAAGGAACATGATGTTCTACCTCATATGGACTATATATATAACTAAAATATCCACTTCTTAATCGACACACAACAATCTCAAGACCAATTAGTCTATAATGGATAAAGGGCATTAGGATGAAGCAATTTCAATATTAAGGAGGGAATGTGACCCAAACTAGAGACTTGAGTGTAATTCCACGTGATTGCATCTAGTCCCAATTTCCCTGAATAGAATTGCTACCATCATTATGACCAAGTAACCTCATAGGTTGGCAAGTTGGACGAGTACTCAACATTAGGCCTACAGAATATGATCTTATTGCCATAGCAATGGAGGAGTTTGAGGCTCTGGCTTGGGAGCATGGTACATACGAAGAGACCAAAACATAGTGAAATGAACAACATGAACCAACGATTTATTTGGAAAGTAGTGTGGTACCCACATCAAGAGGAAGGGGACGTCGTACCTTCTCTACGCGAGCACGGCTTCGGATCGTCGATCCAAGGCACTCCGGCGAGCTCCGGTGAGGGGAAAGGGGAGGAGGGAGGGCTGGTCGACTGGGAAGGGAGATTTGGGGCGTTTTTGAAGAGGAAGGTCGATTGAGGGTTTTTGTTTGAAGGGCCATTTCGGGTCGGATCTTGGTTCGGGTCTAGAATGGACCCGGACCCCGACTCACTAATTTGACCATAACTTGAGCTCCCGAAGTCGGATTTTAACGTTCTTAGATTCATTGGAAAGCTATCGATGAGCCATATGTAATGGACTCCTTACTCGAATTTTTTGGTTATTGGACAAGTACAGATTTTGCAATTAAGTCCAGACTCGGTCAAGATTTGCATTTTAGTCCATGTTCGGTATTCAGGGTTTTCACATCATAGAAATCTCAAAGAAGTCTCGTCCCCGAGACTTAGGATGACTTAATCGAATTCAACACCCTAACCCCATTGTATCGAAGTCTCCCAAAGAAATAAGCGCATAAAAATCTCAAAGAAAACGAAACCCATAAAAATGTCAAAGGGAACTTGACTATGGTTTCAATTCCATATCGGTGAACAGATAAGGGTATTTCTCCCTCATGTCCGCCTCAGATTCCCATGTCGCTTCCTCAACGTCTTGACTTCACTATAGGATCTTGATCAAAGGGATCTCCTTCCGCCTCAGCCTCTTGACTGCGTTGTCCAAAATCTGCACCAGCTCTTCTACGAAGGAGAGGTTTGACTTCACTGCCAAGTCCTCATAGCTGATCACGTGTCGAGGATCTTGGATGTACTTCTACAGATTCGACACATGAAACACGTCGTGGATTCCCTTGAGGTGTGGGGGAAGGGCCACCCTATAGGCTACTTTCCCAATACGGGCCAAAATCTCGAATGGCCCCACAAAACGCAATGCTAGCTTGCCCTTTGCACTGAAACGTTGTACGCCCCTCATTGGGGACACGCGTAAGAACACGAAGTCCCCAACCTGTGATCATGAGAAACGCTTAGTCACATAGGATTGACTAAAAATTGCCCATTAGGGTATAATTGCACGATAACATACCTGAAACTCGAGGTCTCTACGCCGACGGTCGGCGTAACTCTTCTGACGGCTCCGCACAGTCAACAATTTCCTCCTAGCAGTCTCCACTACCCTGGAGGTCTCCTCCATGATCTGCGGGGTGAACATGGTGTTGTCACCCACTTGCTGCCAACACAATGGTGTGGTGCACCGCCTCTCGTACAATGCCTCAAAGGCTGCCATGTCTATACTAGCATGGTAGCTATTATTGTAAGTAAACTCAACTAGTGTGAGGTGTTCCTTCCAAGATCCCTTCCACTCAACCGCACAAGCTCGTAGTAGATCCTCCAAGGTCTGGATGGTCCTCTCAGACTGTCCATATGTCTGTGGATGGTAGGTTGAACTCATATGTAGCTCTGTCCTTAAGGCTCTCATGAACTCTCCTCAGTAGTGTGATGTGAAATGAGAATCTCTATCTGACACTACTTCCTTGGGTATCCCATGCAACCGAATGATATGTTGAACATATAAATTGGCTAGTTGCACTGGTGTATAGGTCATGTTGACCGGGATGAAATGTGCTGACTTGGTCAACCAATCAACGATGACCCATATCGCATCATGCCCTCCAGGGGTGCGCGACAATGATGTGACAAAATCCATGGAGATGCTCTCCCATTTCCATACCGGAATGGGAAGAGGCTGCTGTAAGCCAGGAGGCCTCTGGTGTTCTGCCTTCACCATCTGACAAGTAAGACACCTGCTAATATGTTAGGCTATTGAAAAGCCTCAGATCCACCATTGTTAATTCAATCAAATTAATGATTAAAATTAATATCATGTCGTTCGTTGTAGTCATGTAAATACGGACTGATCAAAAACCACTTTAATTAATGTTCAATTAATCACGAGCAGTAGATTTATTTTACTTGGGCAAGCCCAAGGTCGAACTCAGGGAGGCAGCTATCTCCTTAGGTAAAATTTAAGCGAATTTCAGAGGTCAGATTTTCAGAAGATATTTTTGGTATTTTTTTAACAATTTTTATGCAATAAAGAGAAAACAAATGCAAATTTTCTGGCCAGTTTACAAATTATATCAGAAACGTAGTCAAATTAAGTCCAATAATTATGAAACTTGGCCAGAAGGTGAATTGCAATGACATTAAGCTACACTATTTTTTTTTAGATTTTTCTGACACTTTATGAATTTACTGTGAATAAAATATGAATGCAATATGATTTTACAAAATTAATTTTAGTAAATACAAAATAGAATATTTCTAGATATAAAAATTATCCTAAATAGATCTAAGTATGATGAATCTAAGAAAATTGATAAATCTACAATTCTATGTGAATTGGACCTATTACACATCAATTAAGGAAATCTCTAATTAATTTATTCAGGCCTCGAGATACGTGCAAATATGTTGATTTTTTGGCACAATATGAACTAAATTTTCCTATGTCTAATGTGAATTTTTGATGGTTTTTGAAGCAACAAGGAATTTAATCAGAATTAAAAGGCATCAAATGGGTAACATATGGAAAATTTCATCAATTGAATAATAATAAAATCCAATGATGTCACAAAAATTTAACATATGTCACATAAGAAAGAGGACAAGACAAGCTACACAATGCAATTTTTAGAACTAAAAAATGATACCAAATGGACACCTAAACATGCGTGCAAAGACATGGACCAATTTGCAAATACAGAAAATAAACTTACTAAAAATTAAACATGCTGACAGGGACTTAAATGCAATTACCTAGAATACTTTGGGTATGCATGCAAAATGCCCACTGAAACACGTGCGCTTCACGTGATGCTACTGGCAGGGACTGAATTGTAATTTGCAAAAACTTCTAGGGGCCTCATGTAATTTTCCCAGCCCGCACGTTAGAAACACGTGAAGTGCTAGGCTCGGGAGGCGTCAGAGGCTCAGATGTCGGCTCGGGGGCGCTGCAGGCTCGGACGTGCTTCGGGATAGCCTCGGAGATCCGAGCCTAAGGGCCGAGGAGGAGGCTTGGAGGAGGCGACGTGGCGCAAGATGGAGTGTTCGATCGAGGCGATCCAACTGCTACTGATGGCTCCAGAGATGAAGATGTGGACGATCGAGGGCCGTTAGATCCTCCTGATCCAATGGGGTCTGGGACTCGAGGAAGCAACGACGTGGCTGGATGATAAGTGTTGGATCCTCCTGATCCGACAAAGGTGGGGTGTTGGCGACGTGGCTCAATCAGAACCGTCTGATCATGAGGATCGGACGGCTACTATGCTTCGTGCTCCTCCGGTCCGTTGCCTCCTGCGGCAGACGTGGTTGGGCTCCGGCGAAGCGACCGTTCCTCCACCGCCTCGATTCTCGCTCTATGTTGATCACCGGAGGATCCTAAGTAGTTGGGGACAATCGCGGGAGTGTCAGGGAGTCGCCAGAGGCTCTGGATGGAGTTGGGGAGGTCAGTAGGCCGGAGGCAATGAAGCTCGATGCAGCTCAGGCGAAGCTTCCGATCAATGAAGGAGAATGTACCTGCAGGGGTTAGCTCAATAGATGAGGCGTGCAACGTGTTCGTGAGGTGATGGTGGGTGCGGTGAGAGGCCTGTGGTGAAGTGAAGGAGGGCGGTGGTGCTCCTCCGCTAAGATGGCGGAGCTTTGGTCGGAGTGAGGTGCGATGCATCGTCGGGGTGAATGAAGTAGGTCACGAAGATCAGAGCTCCATGGCAGAGCTCGGAGGATGGACAGGAGAGAGCGGGAGTGGTCAGAGGAAGCAGATAAATTTTGAGAAAAATGAGGAAAATGAAGAAGGAGATCGGAGGGGGCATGGAGGGTGCTACCTAGGGAAGCTCGGAGTTGAGCTCCTGGTCATCGCTCGAAGGTCGGTAAGGGTCCAGAGCTCGTGCAGCTCGCGGGAGGAGCTGCGGCATGGAGGGGAAACCGTGGATCTCGCCGGAGAAGATACGGTCATCGTCGCTTGACTTCTCGCCTAATTGTTGTCACCAAAAGGAGGGTAGGAGCTCGAGGTTTCTCTCTGCAGTGGCGGATGGGGTCGACGGCCGCCGGTGGCGAAGTATTTATAGGTTGGAGGTCAGGGTGTAGGTGACAGGATGGCAAAGTTGGTGGAAGTCGTGGAGCGATGTGGGTGAAGTTCATGGCGATCATGGAGGTCCGCGAGGATGAGGGTGTAATGGGCTATGAGATGGAGGTGGTAGAGGGCGGAGAGGATGGCCGGAGTGGTGCCAAAAATAGAAAGGGGCAGTGCGTATGCTAGGTGGGCAACGTGGGCGAGGGACCTGCGGGAGGTAGACGACGACGTCTCTTCCGTTCGATCTCGCGATCGAACGGCTGAGAATTAGGCGCTACGGGGCGGATGGGATTAGATCTAAGGCTATGCGATCGAAGGGTGATGGTATCACCACGTGTCGTGCTGAGGGTGCGGTGCTAACGTGCGGCTGTAATGAAATAAGGCGCGTGATTTGACGTTAGATGGAATGGGGGAAAAGAGCGGCTGAGATGGAGAAGATCCGGCGGAGGAGGAAGTGACGCGTAGTGGGCTAAGGAAGAGGCGCTATCAAACGGCCAGGATGGAGTCCATGCTTAGATCCAACATCAGAGATCGTAGCGGGATTGGACGGTGGCGATGAGGAGAGAAGGAAGGCCATCATACGGCGGAGGGCGAAGGGTGCATGGCGCGGTGTGAGCAGGCCGCATGGCACAATCAGAGCGCGCCGATCTGGATGGTCGAAAGAGAATATGAAATTAGAGAGAGAAGGAGGTCAATTTTGGAAAAACCCAAAACATGAAAGTTGTAGATCTCGATGAGAGCTACAAGTATCATGTTGACCAAAAATGGAGATGAGGTCAAATAGGATACAAAAATACAAGGTCACAAATATACATACATATAGTACACAAAGGGGCCCAAAACCATAGTTTTGCATACGAGCTCCGATTTAAATAAAATTGGTCTCATTTTGAAGGTCTCTGAATGTGTATTAATCTGAAAGTGAGTAGACCTAGATCGGAGGTTGTATGAGGTAGATATTTGCATCCTAAGGTCTAGAATCTCCAACTGGGTTTAGGGTTTTATTGGGTAATTTTACAAGCTAGGAATTTTTGGCCTTTTCCTTATATTATTAGTTAGTAATATACACAGTATAGGGTTGGTTTTATTGACTTTGAAGGGGGTATAAAATACTGATAAATATGCAAATATTTACAAGTGAATTAGGCTTCTTATTTAATGCAAATATGGATGATAAAATGCATGTATTATGTATGCATGTATGTATGCTAATTATGCAAGATAAAGGGAAATATGCTGCTAAATACTCGGGAACATGACTTTATTTTCAACTTTAAGAGTGATGAATCACAGATTCATCAGCTATCTCCTTCTTCATGCCTTCCCACCAAAAGTGTTGGGGGAGGTCCCTGTACATCTTGGTGCCACCTGGATGTATGGAAAATCTCGAGCTACGCGCCTCCTCCTGGATCTCTCTCCTCAGTTCCTCGTCATCTAGGAGACAGACACGGTCCCCCTTCCATACGATGGATTCACGTACTTGAAATCCATCAAATTCATCCTTCAAGCACATGTGGTAAAAGTCTTGGATCCTTTGATATGTATGTTTCCCTTGGACGATCCTGTCCCACAAGCTGTTATACTTGGTTGGTACTATCATTGCATCGGATGTGCCCTCAAATGGACGCCACTCACTACATGTAGTGAGCACATCCCAAGTCTGCAACCAGGCTATCATCCCCTCAGTGTATGATCGCCTACTCAAAGCATCTACTACCACATTCCCCTTACCAGGATGGTAGGAGATAGTACAATCATAATCTTTTAGCAGTTCCATCCATCATATTTGCCTCATATTCATCATTTTGATCAAAAATGTATTTGAGACTCTTGTGGTCTGTGAAGATCTCAAATGTCACCCCATACAAATAGTGATGCCATATCTTTAATGCAAAAACTACGGCCGCCAACTCCAAGTCATGAGTGGGGTAGTTGCGTTCATGGTTCTTCAGTTGTCGTGACACGTACATCACAACCTATCCCCGCTGCATTAACACTGCACCCAAACCTTCCTTGGAAGCACATGTTGTACACGGTGAAATCTAAGGTACCATAAGGAAAGGTGAGGATGGGCGCTGAAGTCAATCGCTCCTTGAGCGTTCAGAAGCTGAACTCACATTTGTCGCTCCAAATAAATGGAACATCCTTCTGTGTCAACGGGTGAGGGATAGAGACAACTGAGAAAACCTCTAACAAACCTCCTGTAATACTCGACAAGACCAAGGAAACTGCGAATATATGTAACCATCTTAGGTCTCTTCCAAGACACCACTGCCTCTATCTTGGCGGGGTCAACTAATACCCCTACCCCAGAAACCACCTGGCCTAGAAAAGCCACCTCAGAAAGCAAAAACTCGCACTTGTTGTGTTTAGCATACAACTGCTGCTCTTGGAGCATCTCTAGTACAATGCGAAGATGAGACTCATGCTCGTATTCATCACGAGAATAGACTAGAACTTTGTCAATGAACACGATCACAAATCTGTTCAAATGCGGACGGAAGACCGGTTCATCAAATCCATGAATGTAGCGGGTGAATTCGTAAGTCCGACCATCATCACCAAGAACTCGTAGTGGCCATATCTAGTGCGGAATGCAGACTTCATTACATCGGCTTCCTTGATCCTCAACCGATGATATTCCGACCGTAGGTCAATCTTAGAGAACACTGCTGCTCCCTACAACTGGTCAAATAGATCATCTACCTGGGAAGTGGGTAACGGTTCTTGACTGTTCTCTTGTTTAATTTCCTGTAGTCTATGCATAGCCTTAGGGATCCATCATTCTTCCTCACGAAGAGGACTGGGGCTCCCCATGGTGACGTACTGGGGCGGATGAATCCCTTCTCCAACAACTCCTGCAACTACACCTTGAGCTCAGCTGGTGCCTACCTGTATGGAGGGATATAAATCGATTGTGTATCTGGCAATAGCGTGATCTCAAACTCTATCTCTCGTATTGGCGGTAATCTAAGCAGTTCATCTGGAAATACATCAGGGAACTTACGCACAACTCTGACATCCTCTATCATCTGATCCTGTGCTGCTGAGTCTACTACGTAGGCAAGGTAGCCTACGCAACCCTGGATAAGAAACTGTTGTGCCCTCAAGGCAGAGATGCACTCAATCCTGCCATCATAGGTGCGTCCATCAAACTGAAATGGCGGTACTCCAGGTAAGTGGAAACCACTGTCTTCCCAAAACAGTCCAGGCACGTGTGGTGCCTCTTCTAACCAGTCCATGCCTGGGATGATGTCAAAATCCTCTAATTGTATCAGCAACAAAAATGCGGGCATCTCATGCCCACCTATCTGTACATCCACATCCTCCACTACCTGGCGGATAACGAACAATTGCCCCCCTAGGCCCTTGATGTAGTACGGGGAAGCAATCTCCATCACTGACTTGCCCAATGTGGGCACCATATGATGTGCAAGAAAGGAATATGTGGCTCCTGAATCAAACAATGCATGTAAAGAAATCCCATGGGTTGAAATCATACCTTTGACGACCGATCCAGAAGCATGAGCTTGCTCCTGTGTCACCGCATTCAGCTGTCCCCGTCGTGGTGCACTAGATCCCGCAACACTGACTGTCTGTTGTGGGGCTCGTTGGGAATCATGGCCTCCTCGACGTGATCCTGATCTCTGAAACTGGTTGGAAGACTGATAACTGAGATTTTACGAGGGTCTAAAGTAGTCCACACAAGGCGGGACCACAGTGTCGCTGAGCGACCGCTCACGAAACCTCAATCAGTCAACAATTAACCCACAATAAAAATCAAACAATGAAAATCAGTGCAGAGTTAAAATTTATTATAACTCTACAACAAAGATGTGTATAGGTGCAAGTATGTGTAGAGGTCGAACACATGAAGCAGACAGGTAGAACGGGGCAAAATGCTCAAAATATGAATGCGATGACTTGTCTATTTATGCTATTTTTTGTGGGTTTTGAATTTTATATTTACATTTTATTTTTAATTTTATATTTTTTATTTTGATTTTTAAATTTAAGGTTTTATATTTTCTTTTTATATTTTATATTTTATATTTTCTTTTTCTTTAAAGTATATATACGATATAAGAGAAGAGAGGAAGAGGTATTAATAAAAATAGGTAAAAATAAGGGAAATTCAGGAAATAAAATATTTTTAGGCTTTTTATATTTTTCTAATGTTTTGGTGATTTTTCTATACTTTTTCTAATTTTTTGATATTTTAAAATTAAAAAAAACTAAAAACAATGAATAGAATACAAAACCAAAATTAAAATGAGGACGAAAAATAGTAAACAGTGACAAAAATTCCTCAAATTAATTTTAAAATAAAGATAATAAAATAAAGGAAATTTAGAAACAAAAATGATATTTTAGGATTTTTTATGAATTTTTAATATTTTTATAAAGATTTTTGGGGTTTTATAATATTTATGAGTTTTCTTTTACATTTTTTATGATTTTTGATCTGAATATAAAAGATAATGGAATTTTTCACAAAGTTTTTATAATTTTTCTGGATTTTCTAATGCAACAGGGCTGAAAATGCTTGTGTTTAAATTTTTATAGATATTAAAATGCTATAAAAATGCAAAATAAAAATATGGCGTGAAACCATAATGCAACAGGAACTTATGGTATTTTTCTGGTAATTTATGGGATTTTAGAATTGCATGAAATAAATAAAGGAAACATCAAGAAACTACATTCTAGGAGGGGTATTTTTGTAATATGCGAAAGTTGTGTGGCCAAGTTGCAATTTCTCCACAAAATTATAATGTCTACCAAAAGTTACTCAACTAAATACAAATTAATAAAGCCGCAAGGGCTATTCTACAAATATTACAAAATCTCGTGTAGGAACACGTGGGCTCCTAGCAAGGATCAAACTGTAATTTCTCAAAAAGCCAGTGGTAAAATTGCAAAATATCCAGAAAATATATACCGCACTAAAATATTTATGGGCTAATAAATAAATACGAAAATGCGCTGGGGTACCACTGCAAAATTACCAAGTCACGTGCGCAGAGCACGTGACCTGGTAGGGACCAAAATGGAATATTACACAAACCTAGGGTGCAGTTAGCAAATTTTACAAAAGTTTTAAACCACAGATGAAAGTTTTGGCATTTAAAAGTAAATACAAAATTGCTCAGGGTGTATTTGGCAAAATACCCAAAGCAGGACGTGATCCAACGACGTGACCGAAGCCACTTATCCACGTGTCAAGACCACAACGCGCGATGCCGCTTCGCTTAAGACGACCAGGATTAAAAGATATGCGGACGATGGACGGCCCGGGCGCGCCTAATCCTACAGTTGCTGCTCCTCTGGAAGATCGGGGAAGATCCGACGGCGCTGGATGAACATGGACGAACGCACGAAGAACAGGCCGTCAGCGACTTTGAATCGGCCAGATCTCGATGTTCCTAGCTATATGTTCCCTTCCGAATGCCCCACAAGCTTCCTGGAAGCTTCCTCTGGCAGACAACAGCTTTAAAATGGCGGGTAGACTACCGGGCCGCCGCCACGACGTAGGCGAAGGAGGATGGCTCCAGGTTGCTCAGGCGTCAGCAAAAATGACCCCCTAGGAGGGTCTCTTCGCACCTGGCACCTGCAAACAAAACACACAACGACGGAAGGTGGTTCCCAGGGTGAGCACGTGTGATTGGAGGGAGTAGGTGGCGGAAATGGAGCTCGCCGGAGCAAGCTCCGGCGAGGGTGTAGTGGGTGATGAATCAATCGCAAATCAGGCCAATAAAAAGATGAAATAAAAGATGGCACTCCAACTAATCTACATCAAAGAAAAATAAATAAAAGCAACTTCGATCGGTTGAGAAAACCGGGAAATAAACCTCACGGCCTAAGTGGCCGGAGATGGGGTGGAGACGCCTTCTCGGCCTTGCCGGACCTCGGCTGCAAGCGTTGGAGGATGCCCTATTACGGCCTCCGATCCTGAGCGCGAGAAGGGAGGCCAAACTAGGTCAAAGGAGGTTCAAAAGTGGAAGTAGGCGACGGGTGGTTATTTGAACAAGCGCTGGAGTGGCTCGAAGATTGAGGAAAATCAGACGACACATCGATCCAAAGATCGATACAATCCTTGGGCGTGTAAGGTGGATAACCAAGGAGAAAAAGTTGAGAAGGGTGCGACATGAAAAGATGCAAGACCCGACCTAGAAACCTTTGCAAAAGCGGATAAAAAACCAGGTCTGACGCATGGCAGAGGGGGAGTCAGACAGTTGACCCGCGGTCAACTGACTGAAGCACTTGGTTGGTCCACGTGGATCAAATAGGAAAATCCTCATGAAAATTATTTAAAAAACCATTTTAAATTAGTAAATGAATTTATTAATTTTCAATTATTAAATAAAAAATGTTTATTATTTTCTAAATTATTTTATTATGATTTTTATTTATTTTTTCGAGGTATAACATTACAAGTTACCTTTTTAGGCTTATATAGGTATATACAACTATATATTTTATTATTATGTTATTTTTATTTTATATATTTAATTTTATTTATTTTGTTTATTATTTTATAAATTTATAAAATATTTTTAATACACTTAACTATATATTTTATTTTATTTTTCTAAAGTGTTTTATACACTTAAATAAATAGATGTATATTCTTTATAGGTGTATTGATTGGTATTATACCTATGTGTAATATACAAACATTTTATTTTTGTGTTTTCTTTGTGTTTTTATTCTGATTTTAATGTACAAATATATTATAAGCAATATTTACAAAAATCATAAAAATATAAAATTATAAAAAATAAAGAATAAAAAATAAAAATGAATATTTTAATCTGTACAAGTATACAATAGGGTTCGAAAACTCAACTTTCAAATCGTAGCTCCGCAAAATGTGAAACCACCTTCATTAAATATCTTATTTAAAATTATATACAATTAAAGATGATTTTGATGCGTTTTGAGTTTTATTAGGGAGATACAAGTCTGGGAAGTTGGGATTCTGGAAACTTATTCAGATCATAACTTTTTATATGTATATTTTTTAAGTGAAATCAAGATTTTTCTATATTTAATTATCTACAAATTTCATGTACAAAGTTTCTTTATTTGGAGTATAAAAAGCGAAACTAAAAACATGTCCCAAAATGTATAAAGAATGAATGAAATAAAATGTATTTTTATTGTATTTTGGCCCTTATCTCCCCCTACTTTATTCCTTGTCGACCTAGTCATCGAGATGCCTAGGTCTTGGGTTTAGGGTCATAAAATATTTACAATATTTTATTCTTTTTCTTTTCTTTTCTTTATTCTATTATTTTGGCATTAAAAACAGTATTTTGTACAATATTTACACAAAGATGCATGAATGCTAAAATGCATGAATTAACAGTATTTACACGCATTTACTAGGGGTTTTAAGGCCAAAATGATAGAATAAAGATGATGAAACGTAGATTCATCAAAGACCCAGTTGATCTTCCACTCTGTTGCTGTTGCGCGCTTGAGTTGCTGGTACGCAAAGGGCATTGGGCCTTGAAGTGGCCCGATTGTCTACAAAGGTAACAAGTGCGACTATCTGCCTGTGACAAACTCCCACCACAAGTGAAACTACCGCCCCCAAGTCCACGGCTCTGTGTCTGCGTCGGGGGGCAAGAAGAAACTGAACTACGCCCTGCCAAGGCCTGTCCCAAGGTAGGTGATGGTGCGAACCTGCTAGTGGATGGTGTCGCCGCCGTCGGGTGGTGGTGATGATCTCTACGGAACCGAGAGAAGTCCCTACGCGCAGCTCGGCTAGGATGGGATGGAGGTAACTGTGACTGACCCCCATGCAATCGATGTTGTGTAGCCTCCCACTTTGTCGCCTTCGCAGTAACCTCCTTAATGGAGGTAAGGTCCAAGGTGGGAAGTCTGTACTGAACCTCCTCGCGCATCCCTCGGATGAACTTTTGCAAGTTCTCCTGAGGGTAAGCAGTCATAGCAGGGGAATGGCGAGACAACTCTGTATATCAGATCATGTACTCTTGGGCCGTCATCGACCCCTGTGTCAGTTCAGAAAACTCTCTCCTCTGATCCTCCACCCAATGGTCCGGGTAGAACTCTGCACGGAACTCGTCAAAGAAGATCTCCCAAGTGATGGGCTCGGTCAAGTGCTCCTTGGTGGCATTACACCACTGCTCAGCATACCCGGCAAGAGAGTACTCATCAAAAGATACCTAAGTATCCTCGGGTGCACGTATCATCCTCAGAACCTTGGACACCTCTGACATCCAAATCTCTGCATCGTCAGAGGTGGTAGTATTGAAGAACTGTGGTACCTCCACCTGTCGGTATGCTGCGTAAGTGCTCTAATGCTTCTGCAAAGTATCCGCATCCTCTGGCTGCTCATGCTCCATAGAGAATGACAAGTCGATGCTCTCCTCCCCATCGTGAGAGGGACGGTAGGAGGAGGAGTACTGCTGCTGGAGTCGCTGCTCAAGTGCCTCTTGGCGCTGCTGGATCCCTTGCACGACCTGTACAAGGAGAGCCAACTGCTACTCCACATCTTGGTCTGCACGCTGTGGCATGGTTTTGCACAAAGAACCAAGGCATTAGTACTTGCTTTTCTTGAGAGAGACATTATGAGAGATATGTGGACATGGATGTAATTGTGATATTCTCCTATGGATTCATGTTGGGTCAGAAGACTTCAACACTATCAAATATTCGAAGACCAATGAGGAATAACATACATGGAAGTGAATGGAGTACCACTTCTACGGTCTCGTTGGATGCACCCAACATTACCGAGGAGACCCGTTTAATACCAAAAAACAGCCACATGAACTTGGATACAAAAGAGGGAAGGTACTTGTTCATCTGGATTTAACGAGTCTCATTTTTAAGATCATTACTGGGTTAGGTACTTGTTCAACTTTTAATGAGTATCATTTTCGAGATCATTATTAGGTTAGGTACTTGTGCGCAAATTAGAAATTGCATAGACTTAAAACAAATCTTGGGAAAAATAATATTTGTTCAAAAAAGGTTTTGAAATACAAAAGAAAATCCAACAGAGATGAACATCGAAGAATGAACAAAAGCATGGGGATGGAGCTTCTACTACTCCTGGGCTTCTCTTGAAGCCTCTGTGAAGGGCCGAGCTCTAGCGACACTCCAATGGGGCTGTGACAAGACGAAGAAATCCTTGGATTTCATTGGAAACCGTGTTCCTTCTTGGCTCTAAATCTCCCTCATCCATTGTCACAGAGAATGAGATATAACTCGGAGGGATCTCTCACAAAGTGCATATAGATTAGAGGTTGGATGGAGGGCAAGTTTTGTTAGGTGGAAGATAATTGAATGGAGGTGGTTTCAACCACCTCCAGAACACTTACGCGAAGGAGAGGGTGGTTGTGGGAGTTAGGCGAAGAAGAGGAAAGTCGTGGCTACGCAGTGGTACAAGAAACATTGAGAGATGGCACGTGAGGAGGTCAGAGAAGATGGGTGGAGTTGGTCGGTTACACAACCAAGGAAGCAAGGGGTGAAGAGGCGCGAGGAGGACAAAGAACAACAACCGTTTAATCTTGTAATCGGACAATGAAGGAAAGGACACGAGCTGATGGAAAGGATGAACCTGATCAAAATGATCAGATGGCTAGAAATGAAGCGGGATGGAATGGATATCAACCGTCTGATCAAACAATTAGACAACCTCAAAAGACAGTCGAGGATTTATAAAGAGTAGGTCAGGTAGCTAGCTCTGGTAGGGCCATATGGCCCAATCAAAATATTAAGAAATAATTTAAATATTGTAAAATAATTATAAACTATAAAAGGAAGTCAAATAAAAACGTATAACATGAAAGTTGTGTGTTTTTTTCAATATCTACAATTTTCATGTAGACAAGTCAAATCACATTATATATACATACTTATTCCTTTTGCAAGTGTCTTCAATAATTAAAAACACTTTTTTTGTTTAATTTGTTATTTTTTTGTATTTTTATGTCATGAATAATATACAATTTATTATATAGAATATTACACTAGTTTTTATGAGATTTAGTAAAGGAAACACATGAAATAAAAGGAACCACATTATACATATTAAGTATTCATTTATATACAATAATCATCCTTATTTATGTATAAGGTATTAGATGTTAAAATGAATTAATTATTGGTTAAATTAATTGAACAATTTAAGACAAATGGCTAATAAATCCTAATAATGTCGATGAATCAAGGATTCATCAGGGAGGTGTTGTGCGAGCCCTGCTTCTGCATGGGGTTGCACGAGCGGGCACGAGGGGTTATCGTATGCTTAGGTGCTATCGTACACTTGAAGAGGAGACAATGGCTAATGATGGAGTAGTGTTTCAAGGGAATCCAAAGCTCTGATATACGATTATCCGGATACAGTGCAAAAAGGATAAGAGAACATAATACTTCGTTATATGTTATACGGTTCTTTTTGCATATAGAAGAAACCATACAAACAAATCAAGGTTGCTCTGTTTTGGCTACGCACAAAGAAGGAAACAAACGAGTGGCACATTACACATCACTAAAAAAGTTCAACTGTTATGTTGATATAGAATAACTCTAAAATATGATGCTAAAATAAACTATCAACACACTTTAGCAAAGCTCTGAACTTCCAACTTTTATATGGACAGAGACCCTGAATACGTTATTTTATCCTGAATAGGCCTCCTCCGAGATATAATGAGCGTTACTTGTTTGAGTTGTTCAGAAGTAGGAAACAAGCTTCATAATATCTTAACTAGTGAACAACTTCAGTAAACTGGATGAATCTTGGGTTAATCTACACTTTCTTGCATATTGAGCTGGAAACATTAGCAATCACCAGTAAATACACATTACTACGAAAATGTTTCAATGAACTTCTTGAAATAAAACCACATTATTAACCTTCAAGACACATGAAAATAAGCATGAAGAAATCATAAGAGAATAAAAAAGAAGGATGTATATGTAAGTACATCACAACTTTACCAAGAGAAAAATGATAAGCATGATTGTTAGTATTATACGACATTAACCTTGAGGCGTCAACTCATCGAGAAGTAGGAAAAACAAGGAAACCCTAAAAAACAAAATCACACGGTATAGATCACAATTTACTTGCACGCATGTATACAACATATACATACATATAAACAAACATAACTATTTAATCTTATTTTATATTGACCCCTCCTTCCATGCACACACTTTGTATATAAAAACAAGGTTAAAAAAACAACACCATGAATAACAAGGAAGGAACACAAAACCTGATCTACATTTTTATAACTTCTCACGCATATATATATATATATATATATATATATAATTTCGAAATGACCCAACTCACCTTTAAATTTCATATTTTAATAAATATGAGATTCAAAAAATAATCCAAGCATATCAAGATCATAAACTCTAATATGACAACCTTGACAAACTTGTATATATTAAACAGAATTGATATGGTAACTTCGATTCCAAATACTAGGGAAATCTCAGAAAATAACAACTCCAATGATGCCCCTCCTGCCCAACTTCGTTGCAATCCACAAACCTTCAATCTTCTCAATCACCCACTTTCAATCAATTTCTCGTGCAAAGAGCCTGTGAAAATGATTCATCAACCAAATATTGGTTCAATGATTGTAAATTAAATATTTTTTCGTTGTCAATTAAATTTTCCACTGAGATAAAATAAAACGAATGATCCATATTGATATACGTTCTCATGTAAAAGAATACATAGCTTATGCTTATTTATTTTGTATTCCATGTCCCCATCGCAAGAGGAACCTACAATTATCCAGAAACAATAGATAAATATTTATTTTCTCAAGTACCACATGTGATTTAATGGAATTTCTCTACATGGAAGCTGCTTCTTATAGAGGCGACGTTGGTTTTGGTCAAAATCGCATCTTCAAAAGACATCTTCCACACGATTTCTTTACAGAAATCAAGCATAGGATCAAAACTTACATATGGTAATTGCAAAATAATGTCTGAGTGCCACTTAGAGGTAATTTAAGTAGCCCTTGTGGTAGGGCCGATTTTGATTTTTTTTCACTCAACGAGCCAAAAAAATCTAAGCTATATATCGACCCTTTTATGCAAAAAGCAACACCCCAAAATTATCCCAATTATTAAATGGGATATTTACACCCATAACCCTGAGTAATTCCATAATTACATTCATAACACTGCATAATCGCGGATCACGTCCAGGACCCTGAGTGATGCTAACTCTTACACCCATAACCACGTGTTTAAGTTTTCCCGTTAAATATGATATCCGTTAGACATTTTGCATTTTATACCCTCTAAATTTATATTATTTGTGAATGGTCACCCCCCTTCCTCCTCCAGCCAGGTAACCCCAACCCCATGACCTCCTCCCCTTCCTCCTCCATCCAAGCAACCCCCCACCGGACCTTATCCTCCCCTTCCTCCTCCAATTCAGGCAACCCTCCCAGTGGAAACCCTACTAGTCTCCCCTTACCCGACCACCTCCAACCCTAGCCAACCCCTATCGAGGATCCCGTTGGCCACTCCTCTAGCCTAGGTTGGAAGAAGCCCCAAGCTCGATCCCACCCAACCTCCTCATCCGCCCACCTCCTTCGGCCCAGGCCGGCCCCCGATCGAAGCCCCACACCGCATGTGCCCTGCAAGCAAGAACCACCTGCCTCCTCCAGCCTAAGCTGTCCCCCGATGGAAGCCCAATCCCCCCTCCCCCACCCCCAGGCTGACCCTCGATCGAAGACCCCCACTGTCTCTGCCCGTAAGTCCCTCCCTACAAGCCTTTGCCCGCAAGCCCTCCCTGCAAGCCCCAACCTCCCACCCCCCATTGAAGCCCCTCACCGCCTCCGCCTTGCAAGCAAGACCCTTCCAGCCCAGGTCGACCCTCGTCGAAAGCCCCCTGGAAGCAACCCCTATCGAGGCCCCTCGCTGCAAGTCTATGCCCGCGAGCCCTCCCTGAAAGCCCTAGCCTCCTAGCCCCAGTCGAAGTCCTCCACTGCCTCCTCCATGCAAGCAAGACACCCCCATCCCACCCTGCCTGCAAGCTATGAGAGAGGAATTAGTTGGAGACCAGAGTGAGGGAGAGAGGGCAGTGGTGTCGGCGGAGGGATGAGAGATGGAGGAGGTGGTGGTGTTAGAAGGGGAACTACCGGAGGAGGAGGAAGGGGGAAGGTTTTTTTCTTTTTTGGTTAATTCTTGTCATTTGATCACGGATTGGTTAAATTAACTCAATCATCTGGTTGAATTAACGAACTAAAGTACCAGATAGTTATGGATGTAAGACGACACACTTATTCAGGATCCTGGATGTAATTCACGATTATGCAGAGTTATAAATGTAATTACGAAGTTACTCATGGTTACGAGGTAAATATCCCTTATCAAATCCACCCTAAAATTCTAAACCAAAACACACCATTCACTTTACATGTATATTCGAGCAAACCTCCCCACGACGAATCTCGCACCCAATTATTCCCCACCAGGGATGAAAAGGAATGTGAATATTTTGTATCCAATCCACTATCGTATTGGTTTTATACATATTATGACATTCGTATTCGTATTCGTTTTAAAATGGATGCGGATATGAATATCACTTTGACATTCCCTAATATTCACATTCATATTCGTATATTTTTTCATACATAAGTATAGTAATATATTTATATATAACTATGTGTAATAACATTTTATGATTGCATCCATAATTGTCGATATAATTGTTATGAAATTACTAAATCCGATATATCTATTTCATGAGTATATCATCGTAAACATGTACATGGTAACATTTTTTCACATCCGTCGTAACCGTATTCGAATTCTTTTCAACGTTTTGATACCGGTTCCCCACCCATCCCCATCTATCTCCGTTAACCGAACGTCACAACCCTCGACGCCTCTCTCTCTCTCTCTCTCTCTCTCTCTCTCTCCACCGGTGCCGCAAGAGCACAGCGCAGCTCCGGGAAGGGGAGGTGCTCGAAACCCTATCCTAGCGCTCTCTTCCCCCGCCCGATCCGAGTGGCAATGGGGAAGAAGAAGAAGAGAACGTTGACGGTGTGGTGCTACTACTGCGACAGGGAGTTAGACGACGAGAAGATCCTCGTGCAGCACCAGAAGGCCAAGCACTTCAAGTGCCACGTCTGCCACAAGAAGCTTTCCACTGCCGGCGGCATGATCATCCACGTCCTCCAGGTCCACAAGGAAACCGTCACCAAGTAATCCCTCTCTCATCCTCTCTATGATTTCTGTGTAAAGTTTGAATCTTGCTTGCCAATTTTTGGTTTGGTCCAAATCCACTGCAAGAGGTCCGGCGATGATCGAATCCATGCGCACTTAACTGGTAGTATCTTAGATCCGGAAGCTGATCCTATCGATTTTGGGATATAACGAGCAGATGCACTTGATCCTTGTTAGGCACCGGTTTCTGATGGTTTTGTTAGTAAGTTCCAGGGCTTCTGCGCTCTATTGTTTTCAGCTCATGCAATGCCAGTCGATAGTATTGCAATCTCGGACCAGAAGTTCTGGTGTGCAAATGGCTAGTATTTTGTTTTCAATAAATTTCCAGGGGATGCCTTCGCTTTTTTTCGGTAATAGTTGACAGTTGTTAGGGCGTTGTAAGTTGGAAGGTGGTATAATGACTAAAGTCAGGAGGCGATTTCCATGCGGTGAGAGGTGCGGAGGGTTACTGGTGGTCAGATCAACACCTGGCATGCCAAAAAAAAGCTGCTGATCGCGGCTCTGTAAGTCGAGTAGGTCAATGTTGTTGCCTGAAAGAGCTGGAGGACAATCTCTTGTGCTACAGGGATGCTGTATGAGACGAGAACTATGCCTCTTGTACACGTATCATGGGGTGGTGAATGGCTCAAGGCAGTTGCAAGCATGGTTTTAAAAAATGCGAGGTGAATCGAGGCGATTTTCCCTTGACGAGGCGAGGCGTAACTAAGCCTCAAGGCGTTCGAGGCATAAGCCTCGGTTTATACAGAAAATATACCTAAAATACAATAAAGCATAATTATATATATATATTTATAAAAGCATAAAATTAGATATTCCATAACATATCTGGCATATATATTAACACGAGAATATATAATATTCTTTGCATGATTTTATTTTATCCTAACTCGTATTGTCATCCATATACAATGCAAACCTTATTATGACCTCCATTAATGTTGGTGGGGTAAAGTTGTTGATATACAACTCCTCCCTTTATGTGCATGGGTGAATTAAAATTATGTTACTAACATATATTATTAACATATACATCATACAATATGTTTATGTTGTATTATATATGTTATATGACTGACATATATATTGGCATGTTCTGAATCCCAACCATCCGATTTATCAAACTCAATTGAAGAACCATTGTATGCACCCCCATGTCGCACCATACTTTACCAGCACGAGGTCTCAAAATGATTTTTTATATGGCTAACACACAATGTGTTAGTTATATACTAAATATATATGATTATATAACAAACTAAATTGTTAATAATTAATGTTATACTTAAGATGTCATAAAAATAATATAAAATAAAAAAAAAATTGCATACCAAACTTGTGCAGTCCGAGGTGACGCCTTGAGAGCGTCTCACCGCCTCAGCGCCTCGAGGTGCAGGCATCACATGTGCTGCTTGAGGCGGACGCCTCAGGGCAGTTTTCTTGAAAAACTACATCGAGGCGTTTGCCTTAACGCCTCGAGGTGCATTTTTTAAAATCATGGTTGCAACAATGGATGACGTGTGGGTTGACTTGGATCTGTGGTGTATTCCATCAGAATTTTGGGGTAGGGGAGCTATGGTTACTAGATGTACAAGATGATAGACTCAGATTTTGGTACCTTCCCTGACGGTGATTGCACCTTGTTGACAGGTGATCGACCTGAGGGTACCAGGCGCAAGACCTGAGCGCAATTGATTTTCAAATGCTAATTAGGGTGATGTAATACTGCGATAGGAAGTTATGCGATAGGAAGTTATGGCTGTCTCCAACTGCATATGTACTTAGAAAATTTGGCTTTGTTTGAGATTTGTTTTTGTCTGTCCAAGCTGAACATTGCATGCTCCAAATTGAGGGGGAGTGTTGGAGTATATGTGTTGTGCATCACTTATGTGGTAGATGGGTAAATGGATCCCTCTAGAATCCATTTACCATATCTAGTTATTTAGTCCCACATCGACCGTCTGTCGGATGTGGAGATTCAGTGAGGGCCATATAAGAAGCCCCTCACCCTCTTGTAACAGTTGAGAAAAGTAAATGAACACATCATCCCTTTGAGACGTTCTCTCGTGGTTTCATCCTGCTCCCTAGGGAATAGGGTTCCACGTAAAAATCTTGGTGTTTCTTAATGTTTGATTTCTATTTCTGATATTCGCTTCCACATTCGTAGTTTCTAACAGTTGCAGAAGTTGGCAATCGATACTCGGTCGGTCGAATCACTGATTAAAGAGTAATCAACAATCGTACGATTAATTGGTATTTAGTCGAGCATTAGTCGGATTTGAATTTTTTATTTTTAATATATTTTTGATACATATACTCTCATAAATTTACATAGATTTAGCAATTTTCAATTTTACAAGATCTAAAAAAAGAAGCAATTGAAGCAAAAGAAAAAAAGAAGCAAGTTAAGAATAAATGTTAGCTACATAACACAAGCTAATATTCACAAACAGATACATGTCAAAACAAAAATAATCTAGGAGCAAGTAACAAGTCATTCATCCGTCAATGTTATCATTTAAATCAAGCTCTTCTTCTTCTTCTTCATATATGTCTTCATGCAGGAATTCCTCATCTTCCTCATTTATAGGCACAACATTTGAGCTCGAAGATGAAGCTCCCTTGCCATGTTCACATCTTTGGTTTCTTCTCAGCTCCAAATTATCTTTAACACATCTTGCATGATCCACTGTACCCTAAGTGATGCAAACACGATTCGGCGTAGACGAAAAAAATAATAATTTTGGTGGATTTTTTTGGTAGAAGGGATAGAAGGGTTGAGAAGAGAAATCGGAGGGATTGAGAGAAAGAAAAACTCGTCGGAACGAGGGGTTTGGAGAAGGAGAACCGTGGAGATCGCGTGGAGGGAGAGAGAGAAGGAGAGGGGATAAAATGAGATCAACTCAAATTTTTACTTCATAATGGACTGACTAAAACAATGGGCTACCCTCTCTTTATATAGGAGAGAGGGTTTACAAAAATAGTAAATAACTCAAATTACAACTAATTTAATCCTAATTGACCTCTAACTAACTTAATTGGACTCTAACTTATTTAATTGACCAACACTTATAATTAAAATCTACGAAATCAACGTTGAGATCACATGCGATCTCAATTATTCAATTAGACCAATACGACCGCTAAAAACGTAAATAAAATTGATAATTATTTAATTAAATAAATGTGGCCCCGTAATTTGGGGTCACGCTGCATCAACTCTCCACCGCTTTAAAAATTCGGCTCCTGACGAATTGCATGAACGGCCAGCTTGGAGGATGATTCGGCGGCTTCAATTGACTGCTGGAAGAACATGTGGGGCGTGAACGGCGGAATCCATGTGCGGGCGGGAGAGGCGCGGCTACCGTGGTTGAAACACATATGCGGTGCGTACGGTGGCGTCGTCTCGATCGTCGTCTTCTTCCCATGGTGCTCAAAGAATTGATGCGGCATGGAGAATATGGCCCTTGAATAATCCATGATGAAGCAATGGCACAAAGAGAGGAGAAGGGGAGATGTGTCTAAAAATTGGAGCCATGGGGTCCTTAAATATGGAGAACCCAAGATGATAGTCCTATTTGGATAAGGAATAACCCCTGATTTTCCAATTGCAGCCTTGTTTTTCAAATATTTCGGCCGCCGGGGGCGTTGGCGCAATTTTCGCACATCTTTCTTTTTCTTTCTTTTCATACTGCCCTGGACCTCTATGTAAATAGCGGAAGTTGGGGTTTTTCTTCTGCAATTTTTCCCATTTAACTCCAATTCCCACATTCCACGGGATTGAAATCCCGTAGAACTCGCAAACCCGGTTAGGGTTTTCGCTATACGCGCGCGGGAGGAGATCTTCTTGGAGGCGCGACTCGGGGTGGCGTCGAGCGGCGAGCAGGGCGCCGTGTCGTGGACGAAGGGGCGGCGTCGAGCGGCGAGCCGGCCACCGTGGCGTCGACGAAGGGGCGGCGAGAACTGGGGGAAGAGGGCGATGGTGGGCGGCGCGAGAGGTAGGAGGGGCGCTGGCAGCGCGGGACTGCTGGGTGCGGTGGCGCGCGGGAGGGGAGATGGTTGCGGGGAGGGGAGGTGCGGTGATTGGGGTGCTGCGGGTGGGGTCGGCTGCAGCAGGGGTGGGGTTGGGGTTGAGGTGCGGCGGTACAGGAGAGGGTTCGGGGCGTTGGGTGCGCACAGGAGGGGGTAGGAGGGGGATCGGGAGGGGAGGCGCGGCGGTTGTAGGGTGCGGCTGGCGGCCGCGCGGACCGTGGAGGGCGGGGGAAGTACCTGGGCGGCCTGGGGGGGGGTGCCTGGATGGTCGCCGGGGGCAGCGGGGTCGATTCCGGCGGCGGAGTTGGGTCTGAAATCGCCGGGACAGCAACTGTTATTGCGAAGAAATCGACATTTTGGCATGCTTTATCCGCGGGATCTTCATCGAATATGGGTCCAATGTCCTCCTTGTCTTGTTCCATGATTGTCTCACCGAAATCGAGATTAAGACTGGGAATACCTTCGCTTTCATGGCTGAAATCGACTTGAACTGCAGGCACAACGTTCTGATTTCGGTTGTCGACCGGCGAATCTTCGTCGATTTGAGCGTCCAACCATGCGTGTACCTTGATGCATGCTATAAGTCGTTGATGGAACTTTTTTGAGCGACGCGAATCACGAGATGGGCGGCGGAGACCGAACTTCGCACACCAATAGTCGATCGGATCGTCGAATCGTAGGAACGATTCGAAATCCATGCTCTGATACCAATTGATGCAAACACGATTCGGCGTAGACGAAAAAAATAATAATTTTGGTGGATTTTTTTGGTAGAAGGGATAGAAGGGTTGAGAAGAGAAATCGGAGGGATTGAGAGAAAGAAAAACTCGTCGGAACGAGGGGTTTGGAGAAGGAGAACCGCGGAGATCGCGTGGAGGGAGAGAGAGAAGGAGAGGGGATAAAATGAGATCAACTCAAATTTTTACTTCATAATGGACTGACTAAAACAATGGGCTACCCTCTCTTTATATAGGAGAGAGGGTTTACAAAAATAGTAAATAACTCAAATTACAACTAATTTAATCCTAATTGACCTCTAACTAACTTAATTGGACTCTAACTTATTTAATTGACCAACACTTATAATTAAAATCTACGAAATCAACGTTGAGATCACATGCGATCTCAATTATTCAATTAGACCAATACGACCGCTAAAAACGTAAATAAAATTGATAATTATTTAATTAAATAAATGTGGCCCCGTAATTTGGGGTCACGCTGCATCACTAAGTCAATCTGGAATACGGAAATACCTCCTCATCTTGAGCTTGTACATTGACCTCTTCAGTCCATTCACCTTAACGTGCACGATCACGTGAGGAAATATAATTTCTTCCTTTCTCAAGCTAATGTTCCATCATGTTGGAATTAAAACGAATGTACACAAGATCGTTCAGTCTCTTTGTTTCCAACCTGCCCCTCTTCTTGGTATGGATATGAAAATAATATGATAAAATTGTGATTATATCAATTATTAATTTACTACTAGTATTCCAATTAGATGGGTTAGTGGAGTCATTACCGAGTCAAACATACATCAGTTGCGCTCACACCCATAAGATGATGATGTCAAGCTCAAGATCTTGATGGTCATGGTTTTCAACTGTAGCGTGTCATCTCCATGATTATACCACCAATTAACTACTAAAATAGAGAATTTGTTAAATCAATAAAATCAATGGTGATTCGAATGACATAAACTGCAAACAATTCCTGAAAACCTGGATCGTATTTTTCTCCATTTCTCGCCCTTTGTCTCAGGGCTAATGGCTTGCCTAACGCCTCAAAGTCATGTCTATAATCAAGAAGCTCCTTCCTGGTGATAACATCTTATACATCTAAAACTGGATAAAATCTTTTCAAGCAATCCATAAAACCTTTCTTCACCACAACATCTGCATCATCACCACTCCCTGTAGAAGAAGTACGAGTTTAAAAAGTAAACCGCTAAATACAATGGAGTGTCAAGCCTGCCTTTGGTTTTGGAGATAATAACTATTGGGAAAATAAGAGAACTTGTTTATTCCATCAGCCCTAGGCTCTCTTATATAGGAGAGTAGCCTATGGGTAAATTACATAAAGAGTCCAACGGGAAAGAAAAATAACAAAAAGGTACATAAGTGAATAATATATTTTTACACTCCCCCTCAAGATGGAGCATAGATATCAATCATGCTCAGCTTGGACGCACACTTCTGAAACGGGCCTCGCAGTAATGCCTTGGTAAAAATATCTGCCGTTTGATTCTCTGAACTAACATGGGATGTAGCAATGAATCCCTTCTGAATCATGTCACGTATAAAGTGACAGTCAACTTCAATGTGCTTGGTTCGTTCATGAAATGCTGGATTATTTGCAATGAACAAGGCAACCTGATTGTCACATTCCAAAGCCATAGGAAGTGGGACTTCTATATGTAAATCTGTAAGCACAGCCTTTACCCACATCATTTCTGTGCTAACCTGGGCCATAGTCCTATATTCAGATTCAACACTAGACCTTGCCACCACAGTTTGTTTCTTGCTCCTCCATGAGACTAGAGAATCTCCAACATATACAGCAAACCCAGAGGTGGACTTCCTGTCCTTAGGACATCCTGCGTAATCTGCATCTGCACATGCTGAGATAGTAATCACCTTGCCTTTCTTGAACAATAAACCCGCACCTGGAGATGACTTGAGGTACCTGAGTATCATATGTATGGCATCCATGTGTACCTGACGTGGTTGCTCCATGAACTGGCTCACTCGACTCACAACAAAGGATATATCGGGCCTAGTAATAGTGACATACAGAAGTTTGCCCACCAGTTCTTTGTATCTTCTCCTATCCACCTCCTCTGTATCACCATCATATAGCTTCATACTAGGGTCCATAGGTGTGGTAGCAGGTCGGCAACCAAGCATTCCTGTTTCACTCAACAGTTCAGTGACATATTTCCTCTGAGACATTACCAACCCATAAGGGTTTTTGGCGAACTCCAGTCCTAGAAAATATCTAAGAACTCCAAGGTCCTTGGTAACAAATTCACGACCCAGCATTTCTTTCGCCTCCTTTATTCCTTGTTCATCATCACCTGTAATCAGAGTGTCGTCTACAATCTACATAGACCATGATTGCAATAATACCTCTTAAAGTCTTTTGTACAAACAAGGAATGATCAGCATTAGAACGTTTGTATCCCTGTTTCTCAAAGAGATCTGAGAGCTTCTGGAACCACGCTCTGGGGCTCTGGTTAAGGCCATAGATAGCCTTATGAAGTCTGCGCACCTTAGGATACTCCCCCTCAACAGCAAAACCAGGTAGCTGTTGCATGTAGACTTCCTCATGTAAGTCACCATATAAGAACGCATTCTTCACATCCAACTGGTATAGCGGCCACTCACGAGTGACCGCAACAGACAGCAAAATCCGTAGAGTGGAATGGCGGCCACTGGCGAGAATGTATCAAGATAATCCACCCCATATGTCTGTGTAAAGTCACGAGCAACAAGACGAGCCTTGTATCTGTCAATACTGCCATCTGCATTCTGCTTGACTGTAAATACCCACTTTCAGCTCACTGGTGACATATCAGCAGGTACATGAACCAGACTCCAAGTTCCTCTAGACTGAAGAGCTGCCATTTCTTCCTCCATGGCTAGACGCCATCTACTATCCTTCAGTGCGTCTTGGTAATTCCGTGGAATAGATATTGTTGACAATGCGACGATGAAATTCCTGAAATCTCCAGTTAGTCGATCAAATGACATGGAAGCTGCTAAAGGATATGATGCGCAGCTCCGCTTCGACTTTCGTATAGCAATAGGAACATCTAAATCATCTGTGTCCTCATCTGGCCTCTGTAACACATCCTGCTCAGAAAAATCATTAGATCCATCAATAGGAATATCTTCAAAACATACCTTAGGCGAGCTAGGTGATGAGCAATGACTATGAGCTGAAGCAGGCCTGCGGGTATAATGAAATGGTAATGGTGAAACATGTATAGTGACATGAGGTGTAGAAGATGGTAACGGTTCTGGTGGTGGTGGTGATGGTGGTGGCGATGGTGTCATGTAAATGGCATCAGTATTAGCAGGGGGTATCAACTGATCACCTGAGGCTGAGAAATACATAATAGATTCAAAAAATATAACATCTGCACTGACAAGGTACCGCCTGCGTAATGGATCATAACACTTGTACCCCTTCTGAGTTCTGGAGTACCCAACGAAGACACACTTGACAGCCCTAGGAGAGAGCTTGTCAGTCTCGGGAGACAACTGGTGTACAAAGGCAACCGAACCGAACACACGAGGAGTAAGGGAGAATAATTCTTTTTCAGGGAAGATAAGAGAGAAAGGGATCTTCTCCCCCAGAACAGATGACAGCATACGATTGATTAGGTAACATGCTGTAAGAACAGCGTCACCCCAGTAAGAAAGAGGAGCATGACTCTGTATAAGGAGAGACCTGGTTACATCCAGTAAATGGCGATGTTTCCTTTCAGCAACCCCATTCTGTTGGGAGGTATAGGCACAGGATGTCTGGTGGATGATCCCTTGGGATGAGAAATAACTGGATAGGACATGAGTACACAATTCCAGGGCATTATCACTTCTCACAATTTTAACAGATGCAGAAAAGACATTACGAATCTCATTAAAAAAATTGATGATAATATTCCCTGCTTCAGATTTATTTTTTAACAAAAAACCCCATGACACTCGAGAGAAATCGTCCACAATAACTATATAGAACCCGCGTCCCTGATGATCAGGAACATGACTCGGACCCCGGATTTCGATGTGAAACAACTCAAACTTGGAGGTACTACTCCGACACTGACGACTGGGAAAGGTAGACCGATGATGCTTTCCCAACTGACAAGCCTCACATTGAATAGACGCGTGAGGCAAAACCTAGGGTAGCACGACGCAGTTTCTGAAGCGGTAGATGTCCAAAGCGCAGATGCCATAGCAGAGGAGAGACGGATCCAGCAGGTAGGGATGAGGTTCCAGCAAAAGGAGTCTGACTGAGATGATAGAGGCCTCCTTGCTCATAGCCACGCCCAATCACGTTGCCCGTAAGGATGTCCTAAAAAACAAGAGAAGATGGATCAAAAATCGCCCGACACTGTAAATCCTTTGTAATTTGACTGATAGACAACAAATTCATTGAAAAATCAGGTACGTGTAACACATTCTTGAGCTGCATAGATGATGTCAGTCTATTATCCCCATGACCAGTAATCGGGGAATGTGTACCATTAACAATGACCACTGTTTGACCTGGAGGGATCTGTCTGTACCCTGTAAGTAGACTTTGATCGCCACATAGATGATGTGTGGCGCTAGAGTCCATAATCCATGCTAAAGTATCTGATCCACTACTAGTAAATGCATATGTGCTACCTGATGCATTGGTAGATGTAGAGGAGGATGCAGCAACATCAGACTGGTTCTCAGTAGTGGGTGCTGGGCCATATGGAGGAATAATGCCCCTTAGACGGGCAACAAGATCATCAAAGCGCTGATCCAAAGAGGCAACAGATGGAGGCTCTATCTGCTCAGCGACTCGTGCAGATGCAGGAAGTCCATGCTTGGAGTAGCATGTGTCTTCGGTATGTGCAGTGCGATGGCAGTAGGTACATGTTGGCCGAACACGACCTCCTCTGCCATGAGGGCCACGGCCACGGGCCTGATGATGGTGACCTCCACGACCTCGGTTGGCAGCCATGGCTGAAGCAATCTGATTCGTAGTCGTAGAAGGAACAGTGATGCGGCTCAGTCTGTGAAAGGCTTCCTCCATAGGAGGAATAGTAGAATTTGCCAAGATCTAGGAGCGTGCTGCCTCATACTCAGGATCAAGGGCAACGAGGAAAACTCCTACATAGGAATAGTAGCATTCCGGTAGGTCTTCTGTTGCTCTGGTGTGGCTGTCAGGGGCATGAAGCTATACAGCTTCTCGAACATTCCTCGTAGAGATGTGTACAGTGAGTGTAGAGGACATCCATTCTGCTTGATAGTGAATATGTCATGCTGGAGTTGCATAATCTTTGTCTCATTCTTCGCTTGAGAATATGTGGCAGCCATAATATCCCACATTGCTTTGGCTGTGGGCTGATGAAGAATATCATTGGCAATCTCGATTGACATAGTTCCAGATAGCCATACTTTGGCATATGCATCATCTGCCTCCCACGAGGCATTAACTCCAGTCTTCTCAGCATGCTCTTTTTCAGCAAAAATGTGCTTCTTACCGGTTGACTTCATCATACTCATGAACTGCTTAACCCACAGTTCATAGTTCGAACCATCCATCTTCACAATCAGCGCTGGACCTCGGAAGGCGCCTATAGATGGAATATCTGCCTTGCTTTTTGACATACTGATAACATAAGACTGGAGTAGTAGACTGAAGATATGATCGTCTACACGGACATAAACGAGTTTAGTTGCATGTGTAGACTTCAAGCAACCAAACCCATTACTTTGGAGGCGCGCGCTTGACTTAGGGTTCTGTCTGCACGAGAATCGAGACCTTTAGGAGGTCACACGCAGATCCAAAACCAAGAACACGTGCGCAGATCTTGAACAAGGGCTCACAGATCTCGCAACCCGATGCACGCAGGGGGCGCGAAGGCTCTAGGAGCACGCGCGGGGCTGGACAGACGCGTTGGACTGAAGGCTCTAGGAGCACGCGCGGCCTGGCGCACGGCGCGCTGAGGGCGTAGAGCGCGCGTGAGACGCACGGCGCACGCGAGGCCGAGTGCGCGAGGCAGGAGGCGCGCGGGAGGCGCAGTCGCACGCGAGGCAGGCGCACGGGAGGCGCGGCGCATGCGTAGGCGCATGCGAGGAGGTCGAGGCGCAAGACCGGAGCTGCGCTGGAGGCCGAGGCGCGAGACCGGCGGTACGCGGAGGGAGAGAGAGGGGCTCGACGGTGGGGCTAGGGTTAGGGTTTCTTTGGTTCGAGAACTCCGGTCTAGGACCGTCGCTCTGATACTATGTTGGGAAAATAAGAGAACTTGTTTATTCCATCAGCCTTAGGCTCTCTTATATAGGAGAGTAGCCTATGGGTAAATTACATAAAGAGTCCAACGGGAAAGAATAATAACAAAAAGGTACATAAGTGAATAATATATGTTTACAATAATATCCACAAAAAACTTATAAGATGACTCCACACTACTGAGAGCTGCAATTATCTCTCTCTCTCTACCTCTTCAAGTCATCCATAAATAAATCCCATGGATGGATACCGATGCTCATTAACCGCACATAATAGACGAACCGAAAGTGTTATAAATTTGATTGCAAATGTTGCGTGGTTCAAAAAGTAGCGTTGGAGACTATGGACGATACTTGTTCTCCGTTTTTGGTCTTGTACCATTTGCACTTCCTCCACTCATCTGACGGAAACATCAACCTCAACTTATCTTTTTTCTTTAGAATACTTTCAAGAGGTAGGAAAGTAGTTGCAAACCTCATTTGCCTTGGTCTAACGATGCCCCTTTTGTTTGTGAGCTTCTACATCAAGCTCAGAGTTTTAGTATGAGCATAAATGAAAATTGTGAGTGTCTTCGCTTTTCTAATTGCGCTCTTCTCTTTTGACTCTTTGTTTATCTCCTCCAAAGCATGATCAATGGAATACACGGCACATGAAGTCTACCATATATAGGGATGTTTTGTGAGCAATTATCTCCATGCAGCTACATTTGCCGATGCATTATCTGTCACAATTTGAACAACATGCTCCACTCCAACTTCATTAATGCACCCGTCCACCATATGAAAGATGTACTCTGCGGTGTGTGTCTCGTCAAAGGCATCTATGGACTTCAAAAATGAAGTACCCAAGGGGCAAGTGACACAGAAGTTCATGGTACTCTTTCCTCGCATGTTTGCCCATGCATCATTCATTATAGAGCATCCTATCTTCTTCCATTTAATTCGATGACATTGTAAGTCATCTGATATTTTCTTCACCGCTTTCTTTAAAAATGAACCGTTCATCTCATATCTCGTGGGAGTCTTGAGATCGAGACCATATATCCAATTGCTTCCACCATATGCATGAAGGGCTTCATGGTCAATGCATTGAAAGGAATCATTGATGTATAGGACTAGTTGCATATATAGGAGACCACCCTTTCTCGACGATCCTTGGATAAAGCATCTTTTATGCTCATTTGATATGATCCTTGAATAGCGATGGTCCGCTCCAAAGATTCAGAAGATCAATGTCTTTTTGTAGATCCATCATCTCCATCGATGTTGATATCAGTCTCATCTCTCATCTAAGCAACCTCAACGGCTTTCTGACTCTTGTTTCTAGCAACATCATCGAAGTATGATATCACCATCTTCTTTGTCTCTTCATTCACCTTAGGACATGAAGTCACATTGCCTCTACGGTGCACAAAATATTGCTTGAACATGCAAATCCCTCCTTTCACCACCTTCTTGTGCAACCTGTAAGCAACCATGTTCGGATGCGCTTGGTTTGAAAGATATCCAAATTGCCATGCAGGTTTACTTGATACCGATGGCACTTAAAAAGATGAGTCACTACCAAAAGCGACATTTATGGAGGGTGTGACCATCTACATTCTCAGCAATCTAACACTTCACATGAACACGCTACTAATTACTATTTTATTAGTAACAATTATATACAAAAATATAACAAAAATCAAGTTACAACTTAACATAAGAACAAGCAATTGCATTTAAATAAGAACAAACAAGCTACAACCCTTGCAATTCCATCTAAATAAAAAACAAAGAAGTTACATCTGAGCTCCTACAATGGTATCTAAGTAAAACAATTCACCGAAGCTACAACTATAACTCGTACAGCATAACACAATGGTATATAACATTATAACACGTAACACAATAACAAGTAGAGGAAAAATGCAAGTAGACCCTTCTTAAGAACCATCCAACACAATATTATTAAAAAAACTCAATAGATCATCATATCAGTATATGAACATATCAGAATAGCATATCGGCACAACATAATCATCTGACACAACAGAATAGCATATTAGCATATTAATACACAAGTACTCAACAAACGATCTTTAAAAAATAACATCAAAAATACAAAAGTTAAAATACTAACCTTCAACAGAGGCGATGCTGGTTGGAGCGGGAGGAGAGGAACATAGAGGAGATGCTTGACGATCGGTTGGAGCTGGCAATGTGGAGGAGGGGCCTTGGCGACTAGATCGACTTGAGGTGGCGATCGGAGGAGGTGCTCGGCGATCGCTTGGAGCTAGGGTTTCGAATGGTGTCGATGGAGGATTTTTTCGAAAGGGGTATCAAGTGCTTGAGGTTTGGGTTACTGGCGGACAATAACCTAACCCTCAACAAACGGGTTACCGGTCCAACTCTTAATTTGTTATCCAGATCCTTCTGTCAAAATTGATTGATTAATCAACCGACTAGAATGACTAATCGACCCGATTAGTCGCTTTACCTGACTAAAGATCGATTAGGCCTACTCGAGTTGGCTAGTATACCGATTCGACTAATCGGACCAACTAGTCGACCTAATCAGTCGTTTTTACAAGCTTGACTGCATATAAGGCCATATCGCGATATATCAGCGATATAATCACAGATATATTAGTATCGAGAGGTAGGGGATATCGATACCAGAGTGCATATTCATTTACCATGATATCAATGATATATGACCAATATATTGATGATATATTGCCATATTGGCCCATATCGAATAAAAATGACTGGATTCAGTACAAAAATTCGTGGATATTGACCGATATCGCTGAAATTTCGCCGATATCTATATATTGATAATTTGATAAATAATACCCTTGTAAGCTTGATTTCACTGCTTATTTTGCTACTCCTAGTATCAAAACACATCATGTTTTGTATACTTTGTTTCGGACCGGGGGGCGAGACCCCCATCTCGTAGAGTATGGTGCAACAGGGGGATGCATACAATGGTTCTTCACCTTGGGGTGTCCACTTGGGATGTCCAATCGATTTTAATTCATCTTCTTTCCCATTCGAAAAATATTATTATGAATTATGTCTCTTTTAAAAATGCTATTATGCTCTTTATTTGTTTGGTTCCAAAAATAGCTTAAACATTTTATTTATACATAATATGTGATGCAATATAAGCCTTGGATGAACTCCATTTCAAATATCTGTAAGTCAACAATCAACATTAATAATGTTACACTCAATATGACAGATATGTGCAATATAAAGGTCATAAATGCTTGATATGTGTGATATAAGTGTATATTTGTAAGTTATTTAGTGTTATAAGAACTTGGATGGACTACATTTCAATATCCATAATTTAGCAATCAACAATAACAACGATATGTTCGATATAACCGATATATGCGATATAAGGATCATATATGATCGATATGTGTGATCTAAGCGTATATTTGTAAGTTATTTTGTGTTCTAAGAACTTGGACGAACTCCATTTCCAATATTTATAGGTTAACAATTAACAATACCAACGATATATTTGATATGACCGATACGTGCGATATAAGGGTCATAGATAATCGATATGTGTGATCTAAGAGTACATTTGTAAGTTATTTAGTATTCTAAGAACTTGGACGAACTCCATTTCCAATATCTATAGGTCAACAATTAACAATACCAGTGATATGTTCGATATGATTGATATGTGTGATATAAGGGTCATAGATGATTGATATGTGTGATCTAAGAGTGTATTTGTAAGTTATTTAGTGTTCTAAGATCTTGGACGAACTCTATTTCCTATATCTATAAGTTAGGAATCAACATTAACATCGATATGTTTGAAATGACTGGTATGTGCGATGTATGGGATATAAATGACCGATATGTGTGATATAAGTGTATATTTGTAGGTTATTTGTTGTTTTAATATCTTGGATGATGTTAATTTCTGAAAAAGGGCAAAAATACCATTTTGAGCCATTTCTGACATTTCCACAGATATCAATATCGATATGGCCTTCTGTGCTTCACTGTTGGAGGTCTTTCCTTTAGTTAGTACCACATCTAGTCCGAGGTCGAAATCTGATCACACGCAGTTGGTTTAGGATTTCGAGGAGAGGATCATACCTAGCTCTTTTTTTATATTTGAGAGATCTTGGCTTCTGGAGGATGGCTTCCAAAATCTTGTTGCTGAAAGTGCTTGTCAGTCAAAAGCGTATGCTCGACCATTGCTTAAATTGTCCTCAAGATTGATCTCCTTGTATGGGCGAGTGTCCACCCATAAAAAATGTGAGATTTACAGAGGTTATTGAGCTGCCATCGAATCAAAAATATCAAGATTAGACAAGATGGAAGATGACAGGGATTTCTCTGTAGAGGAGCTAGAGGAGAGGACATATAAGAAGCATGTAATAGAGTGGAACAAAGATCTGGACAGAAATGGATCAAGGAGGGGGGTGCGAACATAATTTATTTCCATACGATCGCCAGTGGAAGGCAAAGGCGCAATTTGGTATATGCCATGGTGGTGGGCGATAGACGTGTAGAAAGACATTAGGAGATGGGTAGATCATTGGCAGAATTCTTACATAACTCCCGTAGAAAGGGGAACTAACCATGTAGGTGGGAGGGCAAATGGGGGCCCTACCCATCTCTGGCCCTCAGACTGACCACCTGATGACGGCCTCTGATCCCGACCATGTAGAAATGGCGGTTTAGGGACTGAAGGCAGATGTCGTACCGAGGTTGGATGGTTTTTTTAATCTTCTACACCGACTTTTGGGATATAATGGTAATGACGTGATTCACGGTGTTACCGGGGTGCCTCCCTTGGCGGTTGACATGGTGGGATCCCAGACGCCTTTTTGGAAAGGGGTGACGGAGGTTTTCTCAAGATTTATATCTCTCTTTACGCCGGTGCTTGGTAACAGTGTTTCCTTCAGATTTTGGACTGACGACTGGACCGGGGGGGGGGGACCTTGAGCTCGCGATTCCCTCGCCTGTTCGCTTTGGCAGCTGATAAAGATGCTTGTGTCGCCTCTTGCTGGTCGGATGGTAATTGGTTCCCGGCTTTCTCTGCTAATTTCTCCAATCAAAGGCTCGAGGATTTTCTAGTCTTGCTGGATGCCATCAAGGACGCATGTCATCCTTCTGGGGGGAGAGATCATTGGGCCTGGAGGAGGGGCCCGTTCTCGGCGAGGAAGGCGTATGGGGCGATCCGTAGACCCTCGCGCTCGGAAATTTTGGTGCGTGACTGCGGTTTCTTCTGGGGTCTGAGGCTCCCGAAGCGGGTGTGATTCTTCCTTTGGCTTCTTCGTAGACAGAGGTTAATGACGAGGGATCGATGCGTTACACTGCTTGGCAGTATCTCTGATAGGTGCATTTTGTGCGGCAATGCTGTGGAGTCCATTGAGCACCTCTTCTTCGTGTGCCCAAAGGTCACTGGGGTTTGGGAGGAAGTGGTTGTGGATTGGGTTTGTACTTCTGATTTGGCGTCCTTCTGTGGCTCATTGGTAGCGAACAAAGATAGGGATCAGAGGACGTTTCTGTGTCCCATGGCAAGCTTGTGGGCGATTTGGCTGGGCAGAAATGCAACTCTTTTCTCAGGATATCGCTTTTACAAGGAGAACATCGTTTTACACTGTGCGCGTTTGGTCGAGGATTGAGTGTTGCTTTAGCTTTCTTTTTGATGTTTATTTCGCTACCTTTGT
Organism: Ottelia alismoides; assembly: GCA_037367405.1. Classification (NCBI taxonomy): domain Eukaryota; kingdom Viridiplantae; phylum Streptophyta; class Magnoliopsida; order Alismatales; family Hydrocharitaceae; genus Ottelia; species Ottelia alismoides. The sequence goes on along the minus strand of JAZKJV010007015.1, from coordinate 15,027 downwards.
AAACTACCAATTTACCTTCTTTTTATTGATAAATTGGGGCGAACACCGCTGAGTGTCTCCCCCTCTTTTGGCCTAAAAAAAGATGACTATTATATGATCAATAAAGCACTTTTCTTCTTTCTATTAAAGAAGGAGGTGTCATGACGAGTAAATGATTTTTGCACTACTGCTCTCGAACGTCATTTATCTCGCGATTGACAAAATCTTGGTGAACTTGGTCAATGATGTTCTGGACCAATTTATCCGCCAGTACAAGTGACTTCCATCCATAGGGAGACAAATCGACAACTTGGCAATGGCCACTAAGATTATTGCTGGAAAAAGCAACAAATGAATGGCATACTCTTGAAAGTAGACTTCTCTAAAGCCTATGACACTGTGGGTTGACGTTTCATGTGGTCAACTCTAGCCAGACGTAGCTCCCCAAATGCGTGGATCTCGTTGATGAAAAGATGCGTCACAATTGTGTCCTACATGGTACTTTTGAATGAGCGCTTCAATGGGGGTTTCTTCTGGCTAGAACATGGGGTTCACCAAAGATGCCCCTTGGAACCCATGCTTTTTGGCTTGGCTAGAGATGTACTTGCGTGTATGGTGGATTAAGTGGTTCACCGAGTCATTGCAGGTTGCTCCTTTGGAGAGATCTCCATTTTGCATCCTTCAGTGTACGGATGACATCATTTTCTTCATGTGGGGGGGGGGAGGCGATGTGAATGCTCATGGCACTTGGCATCCATCTCTGGAGAAAACTCTCACCCGAGGCTCAACATGAGCTAATCCGTAGTTGTCCCTTTCAGTTTTTCAGACTCGTATACGAGAATGTGGCGTAGAGCTCGGCGTTGCTTGTGGTTCGTTGCCAAAATTCGTTACTTGGGACCGCAATTGAATTATGGGATTCTTCAGGTGTCAGACTAGCTACACGTTGTCAAAAGATGGAACGTAAATTTGGTAGAGGGAAGACAATAGTATTGTCATGTCGTGTTCATATGGTATTAGTGAAGGATGTTCTCGCGACGATCACGTCTTTATTCATGTCGTTGAGGCTATTATTTACGTTACTGCATGGAGATGATTATGAGGAGATTTTTCTAAGGTACATCCAATCGGAATGTTTATGATTTATAGAACTAAAAAGAAGATTTATCCGCTTGTTGAGGAGACCAATGGGGATTATAGAGCTAAACAGAAGAACCTCCATATGATTTTTATTGATATGGAGAAAACCTATGATTCAATCTAATGGGAGATATTGTGGAGAGTTTTGGAGAAGAGACAAGTACCTGTCCTATACACTAACCTTATAAAGGATATGTATGATGGAACTTCATCTTATGTAGGGATCTAGATTGGAAGACTGACTATTTTAATATCAGCATCGGTTTGCATCAAAGTTCAACCTTGAGTCCGTTCCTTTTGACTTTGATTATGGACGAGTTGACTAGTCACATTCAGGATGAGATACCTTGGTGATGTGACAAGAGCTGAAGTAAATGAGAAACTTGAGATTTGGAGATATGCCTTAGAGACTAAAGGATTTTGTATAAGTAGGGCTAAGACTGAATATATGGAGCGCACATTTGATGGAAACAACATTGAAGGACTTGAGGTGAATATTGGAGACGCTAACATTCAGAAGAACGATTTTTTTAGATACTTGGGATCTATTTTGCAAGAGGATGTGGAAATTGGTGATGTTACTCATAGAATAAATGCAGGTTGGCTAAAGTGGAGAAGAGCTTCTACTGTTCTTTATGATAAAAAATCCATTTGAAAGTCAAAGGAAAGTATTACAAGGCAACCACGAGACCTGCTAGGCTCTATGGATCAGAATGTTGGCATGCGGAACATAGCCATGTGCAGAGAATGACAGTAGCAGAAATGAAATTGCTAAGGTGGATGTGTGGTCATACACGAAGAGGTCGGATTCAGAATGGTTGGTGTATCTTTGATAGAGGATAAGATGAGATAAAACCACTTAAGATGGTTTGACTATTTGCAAAGGAGGTTGATTGATGCACCAGTTAGAAGATGAGAGATTTAGGTTGTTGAGCCGGTTAAAAGAGGGTGAGTAAGGCACAAGAAGTGTTGGAATTAGACTCTCCGCATGGATCTTAGTTATTTTGATTTAAGCCCGGGAATGACCAAAATAGATCTCAATGGAGGCAAAAAATCCATGTAGCCCACCTAATGGGAAAATGCTTTGTTGTTGTTGTACATCCAATTAGAACGCACCGGGCATACACTTGGTTGATGGTATATATCCTAGTTGTCAAAGTGCTATATCTGTTGCGGGGTGTTGGTCTGTTCCCTAAATAGAAAAGAGGAGACTGGGAAAGGTTAGTATCGAAGTTTATCGATCAGAGTAGCTCGTATGCAAGGACCAACCATTTAAGCTATCATGTTGTTTTTTTGCTTCTTTTAACCTTTTTTTAATATATTTCTGGGATAGGCACCATAGCGTGTTACCCCTTCTTTTGGACTTCAAAAAAAAACCATCTAAGCTATATTGATAGAATGGGCTGAGAATGTAAACTGATCTTTATTTGTTAAGTAGCTACTGGCCGGATCAATGCATCTGCTCTGTGTAGAGGGTTGGAATGAGGCTAGTTTTTTCGAGCTTCCTCTGATGTGTACTACAGTGAATACTACTCTCCATGTCTTCTTCTAGTGTCAGGGTACTGTTACTCTCCCTAATGAGAAGGGTGGTCTTGGAGTTCCTTGCTTGGAGACTATGAATAGAGGTTTTCCGGAAGGGCATTTGTTCCATCGAAGCTCAACTTCCATCATGTATTAGGGGATTTTGCTCTTTTGCTTTTTCGATGGATGAATGAAATGATGGGGGAATGTTGACAACACGATTCGCATGACTATTTGCATTGATGTCAGGTTGAGTTCCGACTGGTCTTTGAGATTTGGGTGGATATTACATGACTGCCCACCTTTCATTTGGGCATCTCTAATCAACATTTACGTGAATACATTGAACTTTTGGAAGCCATTTGTTGTGTGGAACCCCTCATGGAGTGCGGAGATCATTAGGCATGGAGAGACGAAATTAAACAATGTGACATGTTACAAAATTATTAGGGATTTTATCACTTGTGCCCCTCCGAGATATCACAATTTCAGTTATGCCCCTATCTTTTTGGTAATATCAGTTGTGCCCCTCAAAACTTGCTAATTTATCACTTGTGCCCCTCGGGTTAGTGACCGTCCATCCACAGTGCAAACGGCCGTTAACTTTGAGGACATAGGCGGAATTACTTTAAAAAAAAGGTTAGGAGGTCATTTTAACCTTCTTCCTCATCCTCTTCTTCTTCCTCCTCTTGCCCATCCTCTTCCTCCTTCTCCTCCTCCTCCTCCCTCTCCGCCCCCGCCCCTGCCACATGCCGCCCAGCTCCACCCCGAGCTCCCCTCCCCTCCTCGGCGCCGCCCCTCCGCCCCAGCCTCGAGGCAGCCCAGACCTCCCCCATCCCCTACGGCCCCTCCGCCCTCGTCTCCCCTCCCCGGCGCCGACCTCCTCCCCGGCGCTGCTCCCTCCGCCCCGACCTCCTCCCCCCACCCATGCACATCCCCCTCCTCCCCCAGCTCGTCCCCCACCCCTGCACAGCCAAGCGATGGCGCACTTGGGCGGAGGCGCCGAAGCGCACGCCCGGTTCAAGCAGTACGAGTACCGCGCCAACTCGAGCCTCGTCCTGACCACCGACTCGCGCCCGCGCGATACCCACGAGCCCACGGGCGAGCCCGAATCCCTGTGGGGCAAGATCGACCCCAAGCACTTTGGCGACCGCGCCTACCGCGGGAAGCCCCCCGAGCTCGAGGAAAAGCTCAAGAAATCCAAGCGCAAGAAGGACGCCGCCGCCGCCGAAGCCCCCGCCGAGAAGAAGCGCGACGCCAAGCGCCGTCGCCGCTCCCAGGAGGAGAGCGTGCTCTCCCTCGTCGACGATGGTCTCTACCAGCCCAAGACCAAGGAGACGCGAGCCGCCTACGAGATGCTACTCAGCGTCATCCAGCAGCAGTTCGGCGGGCAGCCCCAGGACATCCTCAGTGGGGCTGCCGATGAGGTCCTCTCAGTGGGGATGCCGAAGAATCCTGATAAGAAGAAGGAGATTGAGAAACTTCTGAATTCTATATCCAACAGTCTATTCGATCAGCTCGTTTCCATCGGCCGGCTCATCACGGACTATCAGGATGGCGGCGAGGCCGGAACAACTGCAGCAGAGGATGGCAGAGATGAGGATCTGGATGATGTTGGCGTGACTGTGGAGTTTGAAGAGGACGATGAGGGTGAGGAGGAAGAAGATGAAGAAGATGTGTGGACAATAATACCCCTCTTAACTGCACCAAAGTTTGAAAAAACCATGGTTAAGTCAACTCATTGACGGTCAATCTGACGGAAGGGCACAAGTGATGACGGAGCAAGTTTTGAGGGGCACAACTGATATTACCAAAAAGATAGGGGCATAACTGATATTGCAATATCTCGGAGGGGCACAAGTGATAAAATCCCAAATTATTAATAGACTGTCGGGCCAATGCCTTGAGAATTGGCTCGAGATTGCAGATTTTCCTGTGACTAGAGCCCTAATATATATATTAAAATCTTCTTGTGGTTGATGCAGCGTGGGAGAATTCAACCAGAGGTAGATGGTCAAGACACTTATTGGGCAACAAAATCAGTTATGCTCTATATGAAAGGGAGATGGAGATGATTGACCATTTTTCTGCATGCGAGAAGACAAAGGCTACCTGGATGACGATGACGTTGGGTGTTGGTTGGGTGGCATATTAACACTCTCGCGAGTTTTGGGAATCAATTTAAGCTCCCATTTTCGTCTAAGCAGAGAGCTGCCGCTAGCAGTTGTAGTGATTTAGACGGTGTAGCTCTCGTAAAGCCGGTGTTATTTTACATCCAGAGCACTTTTATATAGAAAATGTAACTCTTTCCACCAAAACTTTCATGGAGTACTGGCTCCTAAAATGATGGCAAGTCTTTCTTAACTAATTTACATGGGACGGACACGTTTGCTTGTTTGTCCCATTTTTTGTCTCAAAAAAATAATTGGGGACTTGTTCCAAAGAAAAGAGCGCAAGCTGTCTGATTGGGACACGATGGTTGTCACGTGGGTGCAAGATGGTACTTTGAAGTTGACGCTTCCGGCACCTGTTTTACATTTACTGATTCTCATTTTATCAGTTGGGGTGTATTAGATTTTGTTATAAGAAGACTTTTCTGGTCTATCTTTTGGTAAGGATAGCAAAGTCTCTGCGTTGGTGGACTGGAGATTAATTACCAAGTCTTCGGTAAATGCTAGTTAGGGGTGCTGAGGTTCAGAGGGATGAACACGACATTCCCTATGAAGCGGGCAGTTGAGAATTGAGATATGGGGAAATGGTTAGGATTTGCATTGTAGATTTTAAGAGACATTTGTGGCATAGAATCTTCTGTAGCCATAGTGCTTCATTTTTTTGAGCCTAGTGGTTGAGGCATTATTCATGTTCTTAAAGGATGATTTTGGGGGGCGGGGGTGGCTTCTATTATGGCCCCACAATATTGTGGGGTCACGTGACATGGGGAGACCTTTTTTTAAATAGAAAGTTTATGTTGCTCTTACTACATTAATTCCCAGGGGATGTGAACGTAACGTGGTACTTCAGATTGGTGTGGAAAATGTGGGCTCATTAAGGTTAAGATCTTTGAGTAGCTGTTGTGAAGATTTAGATTGATGCCAATCTTTTAAGACGCATCATTTCCCTACTTTCAGTCATTGTTGCAGTTATCTGGAGGCTAGACAGTCTCACTATGCTTTTTTTGGGGGGGGGGGTTGAGTAGCCCGACTAGTTGGTCAAATAATGAGAAAAAACTGTCACAACAACAACAAAGCCTTTTCCCACATTAAGTAGGGTCGACTAATGAGAAAAACTATGTATTTTTTTATACATTTTTAATGTAATTTAAAAGTAAGGCAATGAGGCGCTGTTTGATTAAATTCATTTGATGCTTTTTTTTTCTCGATAACTAATGCCTGTCATTGTACATATATATTAGAATATGTATATTCTACATACATTTCATATTTAAAACTTTTAAAAATAAGTAATCAAATAACTAGTAATGGTAAATTACACATCATTTATATTTTATTTACTGACCCATTCAAATGAATGTCAAAAATTGACTTTTGCATTAATGCTTTAGAAATCGCATGCTCACTTTATTCGGGTGATCTGCAGGATGTTAGGCATCTGTCCTCGTGTGAGTTAGCTTAGGAGGTCATGAGGGGTGCAAATCTGAACTGAGTGGATGCTTCCTTTCATGAGAACTGCTGGAGTAGCCTCGGTGACACGGCTTTCTGTTCTTGGAGGGAGATAGCAAAGCCATTGCACTTTTTAGGCCCTCTGGTTTGTTAACGATTTATGGTTGGGATGGGCGCATTTTTTATGGAAATTATACCAACCCTTGCAAAATTCTTCCATGAGCCTTCGCCGGTGTGCTTGCACTTGTTTATGGGTGTAACTATGAAACTTCTCATTTTCAGGGTCAAAGTCACTTATATTATTTTTGGAAAATCACTTTAATGTTTATTCTAGCAAAGACATGGAAGCTTATGGCAAAATATAGTTGCTGGTTCATGAATTTGTGATAACTTGGCAAGACACCATAAAATTGTATTTAATTAGTATGGTTGATTCTTTGAGGCTTTGTACACTCTTTTGCTGATGGGGCACATATTCTTATGGAAATGGAAAAAATGGATGTCAGTCTTGCATCAAATCATCCTACTAATATCCAGAATTCCATCTTAAAAATAAATAGCATTCCAACGGTATTGCAGTCATGTTAGCTCCTTTTTGTCGGAGTTATCGTCTTCCTCTTTAGAAATTCTTATGTTTTCCTTCTTTTATAGTTGGTTGTGCAGTGTGCCTACCATCCAAAAGGCCAGGGTTCAAATCCCCTATTGTGGGGGTTGTGTTAGTTAGTCGACAGCCATCGTAATAAATAGTCGAATCTTTTAACATGAATTTGAGCAAGAATTCATATAACCGACCATACTTATAGTGGGAGAAGGCTTTGCCATTTTATAGTTCGTTGTAGTAGAATATTTCTTCTATATGTTTAGGTGCATGGTAGGGATCTTTTTTTACATTCAGCTTGTATGCTGCATTACATGTTATTCATTTCTTACTATTTTGAAGGGTACCTAATGCAAAGCCTGAGAGGGAATCAACGGAAATTGAAATATTTGGAATGCAAGGAATACCTCCTGATGTTTTGGCTGCTCATTATGGGGAAGGTTAGTTTTTCACATCTGTTTCTTCTTGTGCTGCAGTTCTATTATTTCTGATGTATAAGCTTGATTTGCTGCGCTATGCTTCATACTTTTTGTAGACGGATCTGCAAATACTCATGGCCTTTTAATTGATGTTCCATGTATGCAGTCTTGTTAATTTAGTAGGCCGACCCTTTCTACCTCAATAACAACTGAGTTAGGTTGGTATTTTTTAATTACATATAATGATTAAACTTTCCTGCATTTGAAGAACTACAGTTCTGAAGCGAGGTTCAACAGCTTAATTAATTTTTTTTTGAGAAACAGCTTAATTAATTTATTATTTTGGAAAGACTACGGTTATTATATATTTTGAAATTATAGCAATGTACTGATCAATCACATGATACTACCCAGTTGCAATCCTTCCGTAACTCTGCAGTTAATGGAATGAGAGTCGCTGAAAAAAACACAATGAATGCAAGTGAATTCTTTAAGACAGTCCTGATCAGAACTGATGTGTGCGAGAAGAGGAGGTGACTTTCCTAGTGGAAACTTTATATACATTATACTCCAACCCTTTGCTTATTCATTCATTCGTTCATTCTATTCACTGTTAAAATCCACATTGTGCATAAATATCCTGGTTTTGGTTTAGTTTTGTTTGGTTTACTGAACCTTTTAATCCTTTGGTTAATGCTAACTTTTGATTGAATACAAAGTTCCATAAGTTAGGGCATTCTCATCTTTTTCAACTATGATTTGACAGTAACATCTCATTCGTGTGATACATGACTTTCGGACATTGTTGAGAAGAAATGGTCAGGAAGTCTCCCTTTTACGGGCAAATAATTGGCTGCTAGCTTTTTGTTGATGCACAACAAATGATATGGATCAGTGCTGATAAAGAATATTTGTTTTTTAAATTTTATTTATTCTTGAAAATACCAGAATACGCTGATTATGGGTTTTATTTGTGGTTAGTTTTCATTGGAAAACTATTTTGTATCCGCTTGTTAATGTTGCCCTCAGTTATGTGAGCCAGATGTGGAATTCTATTTTTGACAAATCACTGCTTGTTTTAGATAACTCCCATTTGTCTGTTGGTCACTTTTATGCCATTAGACATTGTAGTCGTGAACCTGGCGTCAAAACTGTAATTCTTCAACTATCTAAACAAAGGATATTATGTGAATAATATTGTTCATTTGTTTGTGAAATTAATATTCATTAATATCCTCTGTCACATGCTAGTTAGTTGTTATCTTTACATGATATTATTGAAGCTTCCTAGGGTATTGACATGTTGAAAAGATCCGACTGTCAACAGAATTGTTACTCAGAAGGATATATTCAGGTTGGCCAAAGCAAGAGAAAGAAAGACCAAAGACCTTTCTCAAGTGAGATGCATTAAGGACGAGGAAGGTCACGCGCTTGTTACTCAGAAGGACATAGAAACTAGATGAGAGCAGTACTTCCATAAACTTTTCATTGGGGAAGGAAATAGAGAGATCACTTTGTGTGATCTAGCTAGTAGTGAAAGTTACTTGAATCGTGCAAGCTATAGACGAATACAAAGAAAGGACGTAGAGGAGGTTTTGAAGGTTATGAGACATGGAAAAGGTGTAGGACCGGATGACATCCCTGTAGAAGTATGGAGAGTTTTAGGTGAGCGCAGTTTGACTTGGCTTACGAATCTTTTCAATGTTATTTGGCGAAGCAAGAAAATGCCTGAAGATTGGAGGAGGAGTATCGTGGACCTCGTGGTGCCTCTTTATAAGAATAAAGGATACATTCATTCAAATTACAGAGGTATCAAGATGATGAGCCACACTATGAAAATTTGGGAACATGTGATCGAAAGAAGGCTGAGGAAAGTTTCCAACGTAAAAGAAAATCAATTCGGATTCATGCCAGGTCGCTCAACTATTGAAGCCGTCCATTTGCTAAGGAGAACAATGGAGAGTTATAGAGCTAAAAGGAAGAACCTCCATATGATCTTTATTGATTTGGAGAAGGCTTATGATTGACCGAAAGACCCCAAGCCATGACCTGATCCAGATCGGTACTCTGGAAAAAACAAGACACAAATGCATCGACCAAGCGAAGACTGCATTCCACTCTACGATACCACTATCCAGAAGGAAGGTCCACTTACTTACCTGAAAAGGGAGTGAGGAAGCATCGAGACGGAACGAAAGACCAAGGAAAGGAAGAAGAATGCACCAAAATGCAGGTGCTGCACTTGTCCCACGAGAGATATTGTGGAGAGTTTTGGAGAAGAGGCAAGTACCTGTCCTATATATTAACCTCATAAAGGACATGTATGATAGGGCTTTATCTTGTGTAAGGACCCCGTCTGGGAAGACTGACTATTTTGACATCAACATTGGTTTACATCAAGGTTCAGCTTTGAGTCCATTTCTTTTTACTTTGATTATGGACGAGTTGACAAGTCACATTCAGGATGAGTTACCTTTGTGTATGTTATTTGCTGATGATATTGTGTTGATTGACGAGACTAGAGATGGAGTAAATGAGAAGCTTGAAGTCTGGAGACATGCATTGGAGACTAAAGGATATCGTATAAGTAGTGAAGATTGGTGATAATAACATTCGGAAGAAAGATTCTTTTAGATATCTAGGATCTATTTTGCAATAGGATGGAGAAATTGATGGAAATGTTACTAATAGAATAAATGCAGGCTGGCTAAAGTAGAGAGGAGCCTCTACTGTTCTCTGTGATAAGAAAATTCCTTTAAAAATTAAAGGAAAGTTTTACAAAGCAGCCGTGAGACATGTATGCTCTATGGACCTGAATGTTGGCATGTGAACCATAGACATGTGCAGAGAATGGCTGTAGTAGAAATGAAAATGCTAAGGTGGATGTGTGGACACACACACACAAACACACACATAAAGATCGGATTCAGAATGATGCAATCGGAAAGAAAGTGTAGCTCCGATCGAGGATAAGATGCGAGAAAATCGCTTAAGATGGTTTGATCATTTGCAAAGAAGATCAACGGATGTACCGGTTAGGAGATGCGAGTGTTGGGATGTTGAGCCGGCTAAGAGAGGGCGAGGACGGCCCAAGAAGTGTTGGAAAGAAACTATACGAAGGGATCTTAGTTTTGTGGATATAAGCCCGAGATTGACCCAAGATAGATCTGAATGGAGGCGAAGAATCCATGTAGCCGACCCTACTTAATTGTGGGAAAAGGCTTTATTGTTGTTGTTCCTAGGGTATTGACATGATGTGTTTTATTGAGATGTAGCATTACCAGACCTTTGACAGAAAGAATTTACGCAATTCATGACATGATAAATGTACAAAAAATCATGGAAAACTTGATGTCGTTTGATTTATACCCATTTTGATCGTCATTAGGAGCCATATCTAAAGTGGGAATCAAAAACCAGACTCCAAATCATGGACCCTGAAGCGGTTCTATCACGAGCACCAAAGTTATGTAGTGCCCTCTTGAACCTAGCAATACAATACTTGGCTAATATTGCATTATGATATCCCTGTTCATGTTTTCCTTGATGTCAAGAATTTTTCACAAGAGCATACATGTATACTTAGATATTCATTACAAGGTTCATGCATGTTGGTATTTATTACCGTTTAAAAGAAATTTGTGTTCAAAATCCATGTCATAGATTGATGTTTATACGATCTTTAATGATTATTGACCAAATTGTTCTTTTGGACAGAGGAGGATGTTCCTGCAAAACTTTCCAAAGTAGATCTTCCACCATCCACCATCAGCATGATTCCAGGACCCATGGGAATGGGTGTTGATCATCCCACTCAGCCATATGGGGTTGGGCCTCCGATGTATGCTTACTCTTCTATTTATTTGTACTTGTAATTGCTACAATGTTTTCAGAATGTACTAATATTCAGATCACTTTTAAGTTATATTTTCCTGTAACAGTGTCTAGAGTTTCCTGGAGAAATGTGCCTTTCCTCTTTTATAACGATTATGCGGTTACAACTTTTGGAGGATGAGGCATTTTGTTTTCTGAACTATAGTTAATGTAAAAATCTTCTCATATCTGTTAGGTTTTTGTTTCTAAACTGAAGCTTGTGACATCATACGATCAGTTTCTATACCTGTTAATTCATTAATGGGATATTTACACCTATAACCCTGAGTAATATAGTAATTACCCCGGAAACCCTCTATAATCATGAATTACACGCACGACCCTCAGTAATAATTAACTCTTACACCCACAACCCCCGGGTTAACTTCCATCCTATTTCCCGTTAAGTATGACGGAATCAGTCGTGTATTTTACATTTTATACTCTTTTATTTTCTATTATTTAGAAATGACTACTCCTCTTCCTCCTTCAACCTACTCCCTCCTCATTCCGACCTCCTCCGCCCAGTCAACCACCCGTCCTATCGTCGACGTCCTCCGCCAAATTCCCCTTCCTCCCAACCACCTCCTCCCCTTCCACCTGCAACACCTGCAAGCCTCCGACGCCCCCCTTCCCGGCGCGTCCTCCCTTTCCGCCTGCAAGAAGCCTGCCCCCGCCGTCGCCTGGGACCCTTCCGCGCCGCCTCCACTCCTGCAACCCCCCGCCTGGGAACCTCTCCCAGGCGGCGGTCCCCATTGACGTCAATCTCCAGATACCTCTCGCCTTCTGGTAGCTCCATATCTACCAGGTCATCATCCCCAGCAGTGGAAGCAGTGCTCGCGGGAGTGGTCCTGGCAGGGGCAATAGTGGGTGAAGTTGGGGGTGCAGAGCGGGATGGGGGTGGCGGGGTGGGAGGGGAGGGGGGAGGTGGACCGCGAGGAACGATAGTGGGGGGGAGGATGAGGAGGAGGAGGAGGAGGAGGGGAAGCAGGTGGTGGAGGGCGAGGAGTGGAGGTAAAGGGCAAGGAGATATGAGAAACTGCAGAGGAGGGCGACGGTGGAAAGCTTCACGATAATTGGGAAGGAGGTCAGGGAAGGTGCCATTGCGGTGCTGCTCCTCTCCCTCCGTCTGCGCTTGCGCGCTTTGGAGTGCCGGCTGACTTGAGAGTGAAGGTCGTCGGGGAGGCTCCGGATCCCCTGCTGTCTGTGTGACAGTGGGAGTGAGATTAGGAGAGGGCAGCTGTGAATATTCCAATGGCTCAAATCAAGTTCCCGATGATCGTCGGCGGCTCTCTCCGTGCGCCTGGGAACCTCCCCCGACCCACCGCCGCCGCCTCCCACTCCTGCAACCCCACGCGCCTGGGAACCTCACCCCCGTTTCGTTCCGCGCTGCCTGGGACCTTCCACCCCCTGTCGCCGCACCTGGGAAACTCGGCCCCGTTCCGTGCCGCCTGGGACCTCCCACCCCTCGCCTTCACGCCTGAGAACCTCCCCCACCCGCCGCCGCCGCCTCCCACTCCAGCAAATCCCCGCCTGCCTGGGAACCTTGCCCCCGTTCCGCACCGCCTAGGAACCTCCCGCCGCCGCCTCCCACTCCAGCAAATCCCCACCTGCCTGGGAACCTTGCCCCCGTTCCGCACCGCCTGGGAACCTCCCGCCGCCGCACCTGGTAACTTCCCCTCCACCCGTCGCCGCCGCCTCCCACTTCTGTAACCCCCCCGGTTCCCCTGTCCCAGAGCCCGCCGACCCACCGCCCACAGAAGCCTCCCCTCCCCCCAGACCCACTCCGTGCACCTCCGCCTGCAGCCTCCCTCCCTGAACCGCCTGCAGGTCCCCCCCACCCACCCCCCGCCCCTCTGCCTGCGGTCCTCCCCGGTCCAGGTCATGCTCTCCGCCCTAGGTCCAGGTCCGCCTCCTCCGTGAAAGTTCCCACCATGCAAGCTCCAGGATGGAGCCCATTTCCTCCTTCCTTCTTTATTTTTTTTGATTAATCTCCACCGTAGTATCATGAATTGGGTTAGATTAACTCAGCTATCTGGTTGAGTTAACGAACTAAACTAACAGAAGGTTATGGGTGTAAAACGGCGTGGTTATTTAGGGTCCTGAGGATAATTCGTGTTTATAGAGGGTTTCTGGGGTAATTACCATATTACTCAGGGTTATGGGTGTAAATATCCCTTCATTAATCTTGTAACCATTGTTTGAAAAGGCGCACCTCAAGGTGCAAAGGCGCTCGAGACAAGGTGAGGTGGGACCAAAGGGTCTCAAGGCGACTGCCTCGGACCCCCTTGTTGAGGCGAGCGCCTCACATGCTCGAGGCGTGCAAGGTGATGCGGTCCTTGAGGCTATAAGGATTTTTGGAGCATGTTCTTAAGAAAATCACTTGTCCTATTGGTAGTTTTAGATGTTTATAAAGGTCTAGTAGTTTAGGATAGCGAGCGCCTCACATGCTCGAGGCGTGCAAGGTGATGCGGTCCTTGAGGCTATAAGGATTTTTGGAGCATGTTCTTAAGAAAATCACTTGTCCTATTGGTAGTTTTAGATGTTTATAAAGGTCTAGTAGTTTAGGATATATTTATACAAGATGAGTGCTTAAATTTGGCCTCTTTCATATTCATATTTACCATTAACATGCCTAATTATTTCAGTAAACTCTTAACATTATACCCTCAGACATATGCATCCGCAAATCTCAGGTGCTGGCGGATCTGAATACCCATATAATTTTTTGGGACAAGGGCCTTGATACCCTCGTGCTGGTAGTGTATAGTGGCAACGAGACAACTCTTCAACTAGGTTCAATAGAATATACGGTCAGGATTCAGGCATATTAACATCTCGGATACTCTAATGACAACTTTAGACAATGACTCCCTATTTGACAAATATTTTAGTGACAACTATGTAATCTCATATATTCTAATGAAAATTATAGCTGATGACTTCCTCTTTGATATGATGAAATTTAGTAAAAAGATATACATAGTTGTATAGCTTTTCTTTTGTTGTTCCTATCTCTATAATTTCATCATAAATTATAGTGCTATAGATTATATATTAGTCAGATAATATATAATTTTAATTAGTTTATATTTAGTTTAGTTTCATGGGTATTTTCCTTTATAAATCGAGGCTTACCTTGTCTCATTTCTTGGGAAAGCGCTTCGTTTCTCTTTTCATTTTTTTCAAACCTTGCCTGAACTATAAACAACTTGGAAATCGGTCTGATGCATGCAAATATGGGAAAGTTAGGTTGAAATTAGGGTTTTCTCTCCAATGCAAGTATATTTTTATTTTTTTAAATAAATAAATTAAGATCTTATGGATGCCCAAAAATAGCATGGATAATATAGTTATCTATATTATAATTTTTAGGAGTTGATTAGAATTTGCTCGGCTTTTATTTTATTTTATTTTATTTTTGCAATTTCAATCTATATATGCTAAAAATGACCCAAAACAGATTTCAATGGATGCAAAAATTCCATGTAGCTGACCCTACTTAATTATGGGAAAAAGGCTTTGTTGTTGTAATCCAATTCTTTATATATACATAAAAGGGGTAGTAGCTCTGAAATATCAGATTTGAGATTTATAAAAAATGGACGGGAGGTGGTCTTCCCCTTCTCATCCTTTATTTTTGTCCTTCATGCATTTTTTTGTTACGCATTGATTGGTACCGGATTATGGCATTCAAATTGTCTTCCACTTGATGACCCCACAAGACATACACGATGGATAAAATCCAGGAGCATGTGTCTTCAATTCATATAGAATGATGTCTGCAATGCATATGTGGAGGTACCCCAACCATTTCAAAGATTATAAAGACTCATGATTGCATATTCAAATGGTCTGTTGGTAGTGCAGTGTGCCTACA